>JAOPUL010515287.1:0-11072 GCA_027564515.1 Octopus rubescens | reverse complement strand
TTAGACATTATAACATATATCTCCAGATAAATGGAAGTCTTGACTTCCCTAATGTGTGTATTTATATATATATATATATATATACACACACACACACACACATACATGTATACATTTATGTATGTACTAAAATGACACAGGATGTTATTCAGAAAGAGGATATCTGATATGATATAGGTCTACTTGAAAAGAGAAGAATGATTAAGTATCAAAATGGGAAAAGGCACTCCATGCCTTAACATCACATGATGGATGTAAATGAGTGTGGCTGTCATGCAAGGAGTGCCATTCATTTGCAATGTTCTGCAAAAATGTGTGGTCATGGGAAAATAAGCTTGACAACTAGCTTGGAAACAAGTGTGGGTTGACAACAGGAAGGGCATCCAGCTCTAGAATATCTGCCTCAATTAATTCCATCTGACCCATGCAGGCATGGAAAAGTGAACATCATCATCATCATCATCATCATTATCATTTCTTCTTTTAATTTTTACAGGTGAATGATTATGAAGGTTTTTTTGAAATTGTATCTCTTGTTGGAACACTTTCTGATGATGGACATCTTCATATATCTCTCAGTGACGCTGAAGGAAAGGTTGTTGGAGGTCATGTGTTTGGAGATTTAATTGTCTACACTACAGTGGAGGTAGTCATTGGAGAATGTCAGGGACTTACATTCACCCGAGAATTTGATGAGACAACAGGATTTAAAGAATTAGTTATCAAAGATTCCAGAGAATGAGAACATTTAGATGAACTCTACATCATCATCATCTACATCGCACTTTATGAAAACAAGCAGCATGTCTTTGAAAATAAACAACAGTGTGTGTGTGAGAGAGAGAGAGAGAGAGAGTATTAATTACATTAGTTAAGTAATTAGTAGTGAAGGTGCGTGGCTTAGTGGTTAGGGTATTTGGCTCATGATCGGAAGGTAATGAATTCGATTCTCAGCAAGACACTTTATTTCTCATTGCTCCTGTCCACTCAGCTGGCAAAACTGAGTTGTACCTGTAATTTAAAATGCTAGCTCTGTCACATTCTGTGTCACGCTGAATCTCCCTGAGAACTACATTAAGGGTACGCATGTTTGTGGAGTACTCAGCCACTTGCACGTTAATTTCACGAGCAGACTTCCATTAATCAGATCACTTGGAACCCTTGTAACCGACAGGGTGCCAGTAAAATAGTGTTCAATAACATGGCAACACAATATTGTTCATTTCATAAGGATGTGTAACAAAAGTGAAAGTAGAGATCAATATATTCAATATATATCATTCTTTATCTGTAAACTATATTTTTCATATTACTAAGGAAAAAAATAAACATTTCTTCATGAAATTAACAAACTTTCAGTCAGTTTTCTGTTGTTTAAATTTTATCATGTTTCTTTTCTCTGTTTTCTACATTTTTCAAGATTTTTTTTATTTTCCATATTAGCATGTATTGAATATTTTGAATATTTTTACTAATTCAATTTTTTGTTTTATATTAGCATAGGTTGTATCTCTAGGCAAATTCTAGATTTACATGAACTTTTCAACATATGAAGGAGAAAAACTTATCTCACGGTTCACCATATTTCAAAGCATAAAACAATATTAAATAACTTTAATCAGTTATAAAATACAAGATAAAGTTCTTTGTTCTTAGACAAGCTGTCATTGAATTCTTACTCAGTCTTTTGGTGATTTTTTAAAAAAAATAACTTATTCAGAGATGGAAAGGACGCTGTTTATAGTCTTCTTACTTTTCAGGACCATTGAGATTGGGCAGAGAAAGGGCAGAAATTATCTACCAACAACTAATCTAGCCTAAATGTTTACAACAAAGTGGACTCCACTAAAATCACTCAAAGCTGAGGTAGTGGACTTAAACAGGATGACAGATTAAGTTATACTACCCAAAATAGGAACAATCCCTCCAACAAGTGTCTACAAAAATTCCATTCACAGCTTGAGACTATGGCAGATGACATTTATTCAAAGTACCACACAATGGGATTGACCCCAAAGTTATGTAAGTGACAAGCGAATTTCTTAAACACACTACCATGTCCACCCCCTAGTTGTCACTCAACTATCACTCACTTGATACTCAGTTATTACTCAGCTATCACTCAACTACCACTCGTCTTTCATCTATTACTCAGTTATCATTCAATTGTTCTTGGTTGTTACTCACTATCACTCAACTATCACTCAATTTTCACTCAGCTATCACCTGTCTGTCACTCAGATGTTTCAATAGAAATATAACATTTATGGTCCCCTAGCTAATTCAAACACAAACTGTTTTCTATCAATCCCTTCATCGTAACTAGATTCTCTAACTTAAGGCCCTCCATTACATCTGCAGAGGGATCACTAGTGTTGCTGCATCAGTGCTTTGAGATAATACCTTTATAAAAAATGAGTTATTAACATAATCTAAACTAACTTCACTCTTGAAGAATCTGAATAAAAATCTCAGGAGATTTTAGGGTTTTCCTCTCTACCTAAACCAGGGGTTCTCAACCAAGGGGCCCACATCACCCTTGGGACTCCATATAAGATTTTGTTTTTAAAGTTTAGCTGCAATAAATTGGTTATACTTCTACAATACACTAAATACTTTAACAATTTCTGTTATACAATTCTTAATAATATTTATTATCAGAACCACATAACTCTTTTGTCGGTCCCATTATCAGAAATGTTGTGATTGACCCATTAGAAACCTGCAAAGACAGAATTTATGGTTCACCATTTGCAATAAAATTAAAATGTTTTTATTCACTCTCTTTCAACTTCATCTCTATAGCTGTCCTTTTTGTTGACTCTTTTGTTGACAGTAGATTCTTATCTCTGCCTCGGTTTTTATTTCTTCATTTCCCATTCTCATATATCAGCATCCCTCTCCTGTCAAGTAGATTTATATCATCTCGGATGTCCTTCTCTCCAACAACATTCTGAGTAATTTTCACACACAGATTCAATGTTCAACACACTTAATATCTCTTATCCACTTGATGTAAAGCTCCTGCTTGCTCTTTGTTCTTCTACACAGTTTTCTTTATCCAAGCACTGGTTATATGAAAAAAGTGGTGAACTAGTAAGACTCATTAGTATGACAGACAGAATGCTTCACTCTCTGTACTCTGAGTTCAATTCCTGCAAAGGTCATCTTTACTTTTTGTCATTTCAAGGTTGATAAAATTAAGTACTAATCCAGATTAGTGGATTCCACTATTCTGGACTAGGTCCAGTCATTGTTGCAGTGGCTTATGTATCTCAATGACCCTGGAAGCTATGCCAGCAGAGTGCAAGCTCCTTGGAGGGCCCTCCCCATGTTGGAGGGGTCAAAGGATAGAGGCCAGAATAATATGAACCACCTCTTCTCAGAGAGGTAAAAAAGGGATTTGCATAGGGCCAACACCCTTACCTAGAAAAAAGCAAAGTTACTGAAGCATCGATGACAATTCAAAACCAACAAGACATGGGAGAAGAAAAGACTGTCCAGAGTCAAAAACAAAGGAGAGAAGTTATCGATGGCCTCTGTTATAAAGGGAGTGAAGAACTTAAGTTAGAGGGGTACACTGGCAGAACTGTAATAACATTAAACCAGCTGTATGTGTTCTCAGTTCAAATCTACCCCATACACACGTGTGTGTGTGTGTGTACCTTCATGTGTGTGTTTGTCCCCCATCATTGTTTTACAACTGGTGTCGGTGTGTTTACGTCTCCATAACTTAGCATTTCAGCAAAAGAGACTGATAGAATAAGTACTGGGGTTGATTCATTTGACTAAAGTGGTGCCCCAGCATGGCCACAGTCTAATGACTGAAACAAGTAAAAAATAAAAGATAAAAGATTTCTCAGGTGTTGTCCTTTGTGTCATTCAGTTTGTCACTTACCTCATGCCATATGTTGTAATTGGTGGCTTCTAAAAAACAAAACAAAATTATTCAACCATCTTCAGTATGACTTGTTTATGAAACGTATCTGTCACCATATCTTTTGTCAACCATCATGTATCTCTTATTCACCAACAATTGTTGCTTAAGCTGCTAGAAAAAGCAACTAAATGTCCTTCTAATCATGCCCTACAGTCTTAAAAAAAAGAAAGGACATATTGGACAATGAAGACAGGATGGTCACAGCCGGAATGTCTTTCACCATAGTTCTGTTACATCAGCAGTGACTAAGGGCTACACAACAACAACAATAACAACAATCTGTCTACCACAAACCAATAGGCAGCCTCTATGTGATTGTCTGACATGCTACAAATAGCAGCCAAACCTCTCTCAAATCACACCTTATGGTCATAAATAAGGAAAGGACACATTGGATAATGTAGCCCTAGGTACTGGAGCACCATTGATTATATATCTACTGAATCAGCATTGACCTGAGAATAAGTAAACAACACCTGTTCCATCTAACCTGCCATCAAATATCTCCTGTTTACTAGATAATATCTTTTGCTTCCATCATTTGAGAAAATCAAGAACATTACATCTTCCGCCATCATTTTAACTCTTCTACAAATCATGAAAGTTTTCCTGGCTAAGAAAAAATATTAAAAATTACATTAGGTATCAATAAAATCATGTGATTAATAAGTTTTCTTAGCAATCACATGGTTCCAAGCTAGATCCCATTGTGCAGCACTTGAGCCAGTGTCTTCAACTTTAGCCTCAAGCTGACCAATGCTTTGTCTGTGGAATTTGGTAGATGGCAACTGGTTAGAATAATTGTTTCAACTGATTTCCCTCACATTTATTACATTTCTGAAAATGAAACCAAAAAGAATTTTGTACATTTTTCAAGATTTCGGTGTCAATCTTTGCACATTGAACTCATTTTTTCTTTTAATTCTTCAACACTTCTCAGGCAAGTAGTATAGACAACAGACTTAAGATGCCCCCATTGAAAAAGGTGAAGGGGAGTTGGGTCTGGCAACCTCTGAGGCCCAGACACAGGACCTCTCTGCCAATCCATTGATTGGGAAAATTAACATTTAAACAATTTCGTACAATATTGGCAAAGTGTGGCATGGCTCCATCCTGCTGAAATCACGTGCCAGCTCTTTCTTCAGTAGATAAATCATTTATTAGAGGCATCAACACAGATTCAAGCATTTGTAAATATGAGTCAACTTCTCTGAGAAGATAAATGTTTTTAATAAATTGTTGGGTTTTATTTAGAAAGGATCCAATCACAGAATTTCATTCTCTGGTCCCTGTCATTGCCATGGTAACTCATGAAGTAAATGGATTTTATACGGATAGAAAACATACATCTTTAAAATATGCTGAACCAAATTCCTGCTGATACCAGTTTCTTGATGATTTTATTGAGCTCCAATGAATGAGTAATTACAGTCATTGCAGTTACTTCATCCGTTGTTGTTCTTGGTTTACCATGGCATTCTCGATCATGGACATTTGCCATTTCTTTAAACCTTTTTAACAACCTTCCAACTTTTGACTGATCAATAGGTGTCCTTCTGGGATGAAGGCTATTAAACTGCAGTGCAACTGATCGATTAAAGCTTCCAACTGTACCATACAAAAGGATAAATTCAATACATTCATTTATTGACAACTTCTCTGACATGGTTCTAAAATATAAATAACATTTCTCACATTTACTTCCAAAAAAATAACAAATTTGACAATGTTATGGCAAAGTGTTATTTTACTGGTGTGCAACTTTTGCACCACCCTATATAGATATATACATACACATACACACACTGGAATGTGGTTGGTGTTAGGAAGGGCATCCAGCTGTAAAATCCTGCCAAAACAAAACCACAGGAGCCTGGTGCAGACTCCGGCTTGGACAGCTCCTGTGGTACCGTCCCACCCATGCTAGCATGGAAAACGGACGTTAAAGGATGATGATGATGAAATGTATCTAAATGCAATGATATCCAATGTGACACATGCCAATTTATACATACCGGCCAATATATAAACAGAAAATCCGGGAAACTATTCACAAACGCAAATAGGAACTATAAAAGCAGAAATTTAATTTACTGCATCAAATGCCCGAATTGTGACGAACCACATGTAGATCAGACGGGAAATGCACTATCAGAACGTTTGCGCATGCACCGACAAGAGATTAGAGATACATATGTCCATCAGACACCTTTGAGTAATCAAGCAACATGTGGCCAGAAAATATATATCATACTTCCATTCTACAAACTACACAGCCCAAGTGAAATCGAGACAAAAATCAGAGAAGAAAACTTTATTGATAAAGTCGAGCCCAAGCTAAATAAACAATAATAATAATACTTAGAGGTATTAATTCTACTGCTACGACCACGACCGCTAACAACAATACTAAAGGTGCTTATGATGAAAATCGCAGGAATAAAACCTGCTAAGTCAGGAGAAAAAAAGTCAGCTTATTTAGGGTTAAAAGTTCTATTACCACAGCTACTCCTACCACTACCATCACCACCAACAACAATAATTAAGATGATGATGATAAAGGAAATGTAAAAATCCATGCGAAATGTTATTTACGACACTCCTAAAAATAACCAAACAATTACTGTTCGGCCATGGTCAAAATACAGGTCACTTGACATGTTCAACAAACCGTGACGCCTAAACCAAACACCAAACAGCTTAAGTAATTCAGTGAAACTACACACTGATTGGTCGGAATACAGTTTGCAAAATTTAACTATCTGGAGCCTACCCAGAATGTATTTAAAGCACATATTTTAACCATCTCACTACAACCGCAAATTGTAACGCATGACTGTCACCACTACTACATGAACCCGAAGATTGCATAGATTAATGCATGAAAGTACTAGTTCAATCAGAATGAACATTTAAAATTCTAATCATTTGATTATATTATATCATATTATTATAAGATTGTAAATAAAACGTGAAAATCAGACAAAGTTGGAATTCCTTTTAATATATATATACACGCACACACACATACATATATATATGTATGTATATATGACAATGGATGTGTTTATATTTGTTGTGTGTGCTTATATACGTGAATGTGTATGTATATGTGTATATACAGATGTGTATTTATTGTGTGTGGTAATTGTTGTGACGAACAATAACACTCCTGTGGGAATAACAATAGACTGTCCGGACGCTTATAAATGTGACGTACTTCTAGAAGGTATTGAAAGAGCATTTGGAGTCTCATAGTTTTAAGTAGTCAGTTTGTGCGTCGTATGAATATATTTCTCCCCCCCACCCTCCGCTTCGTTAATTACGTATCCTAATATACAGGATACAATAGTGGCGACAAGTTGATAGAAGCTTATGTTGGACGTTTAAAACTTTTTGGGGTTGGGGGGGGAGAGAAAGGAAAAATCGTTGTAACATGGAAAACAAAGTGGCCTCCGTGGTACAGTTGAAACAGCAGCTACTATAGCAGTAATTATTACAGCAGCAGCAATGGCAGCAACAACAACAGCAACTACCACAACAGAAAAACCAGCATTTGCTGGAATTTATATTACAGAAGTCGGAAAATACTTCAAGTTCATATTCGCCAGACAGTGTAGCGAACTCAATTGGAGAATTCACGTATAATCCAGAAGGAGGGATTACTTTCTCGGCATAACTGCGAAGATATGAAGGAATTTTCAATGAAGAATGCAAAGATTGGTCAGATGAAAAAAGCGTACGACTACTGTTAAGAAAGCTATCCTCCGTTGAACATAAAATATACTGTAACTACATACCGCCTAAAAAACCAGGTGAGATTTGTTTCGATGAAACTATAAAATTTTTTATCGAAACTTTTTAGTGAACACAGTTCCGTTTTCAATTCACGCTGGCAATGCTTGAATTTGGTTAAAAAAGATGATTTCGTTACCTATGCTGGGGTCGTCAACAGACAGAGCGAAAGATTCAAACTGAATGAATTAACCCTAAACATGTTTAAATGCCTAATTTTTGTTCAAGAGTTAACTGCAAGAAAAGATTCAGGGATAGGAACCAGGATATTGACAAAAATAGAACCAGACCAAAAAGTAACTCTACAGGCAGTAGCAGAAGAATGTCAGAGAATTATTAATGTATGACATGACGCAGAAATAATTGAAGAAATGGATTGCTCGCATATTCAGGCGTTTCGACCTGAAACGGACAAGAAAAAAAAAATGTCTAAACCGAATCCATGCTATGGATGTGGAGGTTTTACATTTTAGAATTAATCGTCCGTTTAAAAAGCTAAAATGCTTTGTGTGTGAAAACATTGGTCATAAAAGCTTACATTGTAGAGAGAAACCAAGAAAAAGGACGAACGGAAAACATTCTGACAAGAATGTGTTGTGAACAGAAATCCGTGGCGAGGCTCAGATAAGGAAATTTCTGTCAATAAAATTGAATAATGTGGATATAAAATTACAATTAAATGTGGGCTGTGATATCACAATATCCTCTGTACTAGATAAGTACCTGTTCATTCCTATAGTGGAGGTCTTATAGCACAGTTCTAATTGCATCATATCTCTCCCCCACTGCTTCTAGGTAGGTGCAGACGGTCTACGTCTGCCTTAGGGTGGTGCATGTTCTTGGATGTCAATAACTTACTTGTTTTCCTATCCAGGTTTTGGAGTTCTGTAAGATTCCAGTTAATGATGTTAAAGCTGTAATGAACTACTGGAAGTGTCAGGGTGTTGATGACTTCAATGCGATTTTTAGAGTTAAGTTCAGTCTTCAGTACAAGTCTTATTCTCCTATAGTACTCCTTTCTTATTTTTTCCTTCCTAGTAGCATGATGTATACCATCTACTTCGTTTATTCTTAGGTGTTTATAATTTTCTTGTAGGTCAAGTTCCTTGATGGTAGTGTCAATATCTAATTTAACGGGAGCTGTTTATCTGAGCTTGCCTCTTACAAAAGCTACTTTAGCACACTTATCGAAGCCAAAATCCATAACGATGTCATTGCTAAACTCTTTAACAGTTGCTAGCAGCCCTTCTAGTTTTTGGTCATTACTGGCAAACAGATTTAGGTTGTTCATGTAGAAAAGATAGTTTATTATCTTACTAAATATTTTGTACGCATATCTGGTATTATCCATTTCGTTTGAGAGTGGGATCTATTGCCATGCAAAAAGGTAATGGGGAGAGGGAGTCACATTGAAAGATGCCTCGTTTGATGTTGATGCTGTTGGATTGGCTCATCCCATTACTATGGCTTAGAAAGAGACGCGTGCGCCACTTGGCCATGGTATTTTGCAAGAATTTTGAGACGACAGGAGAGATCTTGTATATATCAAGGGCCTTGAGTATCCTTTTATCTGGGACACTGTCAAACGCTTTCCTGTAATCTATCCACGCCATACTCAGGTCTTTGTTTTTGCTTCAATTCTCTACAATCACTCTATTTATAAGCAATTGGTCTTTGCACCCATAAGAATTTCTTTTACAACGTTTTTGAGCTTGTGGAAGGATATAGTTTTGTTCGAGAAAAACGTACATTGTTTCAGTTATTATGGATGTGAGGATCTTGTAGGGGGTGTTGAGACATGTTATTGGTCGGTAATTATTTGTGTCTTCGGTTTTAGGTAATAGGTAGGTGGTTCCGTCAGTCAGCCAGGCAGGTATTTCCTCTGGGTTCCGAATGACATCAGTTAGAAATGAGGCGAGATGTTCGTGTACATTTATCAAACAATTCAACTAGAAGTTAAGGATCCGATCCAGTCCTGGGGTTTTCCATTTATGAGCCTTTCTAAGAATACATCTTAGCTCTTCTATTCTTATTTCTTCCGACTTCTGTTTTTCAAATTCATCCAGTCTCTCTTTCTCACGTTCTATCCAGTCAGCCTCAGCACTAAACTCTTTTTCGTTGCTTCATTCTTCTTCGTACATTATCTCTACGCACATTACTTAATTTATTTGCATCTATATATCTACGTACTTCATTGCCTACGGAGTTTCTTCATGAGATGTATGTTTGTACACTGAGGGTATTGTTTGGGTTTAGCTGGACTGTATAAAAAGCTTTCAAGACTTTCTCTATAGACCTCGCCTTTTATGCATTTTGCCTAAGGTGGTGTTTTTGGTGGTGTCACTACAGGTCCAACAAGATTATCCTGGTTCTGGTTACCTGGCAGATCGTCTTTTTGAGAGTTTGTTCCAGCAGCAAACTCTTCGACACCAGTCTGGTTCCCTACTGGATAACGCAGCCCTTGTTGTCCCGGGTGATGATCAATCTGGCATGAATGTTGGCTTGTTGTCGTCAATAAACAATTGACGGTGTAATTAGAAGAGTCTGTTTGTTCAGAATCAACATTTTGACAGGAAACAGCTTCCACTACCACCAATAATAACAACAACTTTAGTTACCGGGAGTTTTTCTGTAAATATGCAACAATCCAATCTTTAAACACTCGATATTGAATGTGAAAAGGACTGTTTTCAATCTGTTAAAAATAAAGCAAGAATGAAAAACAAAAAAATAAAAAACTTCAAATTCTCTGCGGTCACAAGGTTCACAATAATCTTTGAAATTAAAAACCCTACAAACGTATCAAACACCGGCAGCAAAGCTAACACCTCTGAAACTTGAGACTGCGCTTTTTCTCAGTTATTGAAACACGGGAATCTGCGTGTAATACATCTCTTGAACAAAATCTAATATTTGATTACGTATATTGAAAACTGCAGATAGATCAGTATTCAATTAAAATTACATTACATAACCTGATACACGGAAATGATAGAAGAGTAAATAACGTAACCAGAAAATGGAAAACTCACTGAAAACCTCAAATCTATTGTTATCACTGTTATCACAGATTTTTAAAATAATTTTTTTTTAAAAACACCCACAGGTTCTATGCATTGCTTAATCGACCTACAAGACATCGACTGTTGCTAGCATTATCCGATCCTTCTTTCACTTCAACTAATGACTTACCAGACATTAACTGTTGTCATTATTATTAGATTCTTTTTGAAGGCGGCGAGCTGGCAGAGTCGTTATCGCGCCGGGAGAAATGCTTAGCGGCAATTTTTCCGGATTTACGTTCTGAGTTCAAATGCCGCCGGGGTCGACTTTGCCT
>JAOPUL010515189.1:0-10000 GCA_027564515.1 Octopus rubescens | reverse complement strand
AAAATTAAGACTTTACTCCCTAAACCGAAGGCGGGAAAGATACGCAGTGATATACATCTGGAGAATCCTAGAGGAACGTCTACCAAACTTTGGCATTGTAAGTTACACAAACAGCAAAACGATGCGCCACCACATATTAACAAAAATCCCAAAATTGCCATCAGGATACAGGACCAGATACTGCAACAGCTTGGGCGTCAATGCCCCACTGCTCTTCAATATCATCCCACAAAGCTTTGGAGACCTATATCGGGTTGATGTAGGCGTCTTCAAATTAGAAAAAAAAACTGGATCTCCTGTCAAGAATTCCAGATGAACCTACCTCGCGGCAAGAAACGCAGATGGGAGCAGCTTCATCAAGCTCCCTCATTCACCAAATTCCACATATCAGAGGAAGTTTTGTGAAAGTGTAGAAACGCAAATGGCGTGTCCAAGATAACAAAAAGTGAGACGAAACCCGGAATTATGTTAGTGAGAACTTAACTTTTTACCAGATCGTCACGCCTGCGCCTATATACATCCACGCCAGCGCATATGCACAAACCAGTATTAGGGTATCTTATATATAATGAAAATTCTCCATGTATTTCACGACGATCACGCTGGTAGAGGGAAAAAAAAGAGTGGGAGTGAATGACAATCAGAGAGGCTACCTTTTATCACAAACAGCTCCACCAACACTACAACACCCACCACAACCACAGACACACCAACCCCTCCAGCATCACAATCGTCAACACATTCACTTTTATCACAAACAGCTCCACCAACACTACAACACCCACCACAACCACAGACACACCAACCCCTCCAGCACCACAATCGTCAATACATTCACTTTTATCACAAACAGCTCCACCAACACTACAACACCCACAACAACCACAGACACACCAACCCCTCCATCACCACAATCGTCAAAAACATTCACTTTTATCACAAACAGCTACACCAACACTACAACACCCACAACATCCACAGACACACCAACCCCTCCATCACCACAATCATCAATACATTCACTTTTATCACAAACAGCTCCACCAACACTACATACACACACACACTATACACACACTCACACTACACACACACACACTACACATACTACAGGCACACTCTCCCATTATACACAGATTTATAATATAATATATATACATAACTTTATTTGATACTGTGTGTTCTGAGCCCATGTAAAAAGTTCACCCAAATGGTATCAGTGTTTAATATAGATTCATTTTCAGATTTTGTTAGAAACAACAAATATAATTTAATCTTGTTTCTGAATTCTTGTTCCCCGTCGTGGTCTAGATACTGATGATAACACAAAACAATGGAATGGCAAAAATGTAGAAACATTTCGATCGTTATTTATGAATTCTCCTTCTATACTTGCCCTCAATTCGCCTATTGGTTTAGGTTTTCTTCCGGAAAATTTAATTCTAAGCATCCCAATAAAAAATTAAAAAAGAACATGATGATACAAGATCCCGTGAAGGCGAAGGGTATTCTGCTGACCCTCTATATTTATTATGACTGTATGGCAACATCTCTTCACTCCTATGTTAGAGTTTAGGACCCCGGTCTTGCTGGAAATAAACCCCACGTCTTCAAAGTCCTCCTGAATACAACAGATTTTTGCAGCAATTTCAAGTAATCGGACCAGTCACAGAATCGTCAAAATTAGAATTGCGTTCCATTGTAGTATACAGATCCGTCTCTAAAATCAAATCTTTTCATGATTATATGATAACTGATGCTTTTGAGACAGGTTTTTTATCGATAATATAATGTTGTGACTACAAAAAATACTCTTTTTTAATGTATTATTTTATATATTTTCTCGTAGTTGATGAAATCATACCTGCTTGACCCAAAATGTATAGAAAACGCATTGTTGAAAATGGAAAAAAATCAAAACATGGAAAAATAATTTTCTCTAAAGACTGCGAGTGAAAATAAAGGACGTTTGGAATACAGTTCTGTATCTGAGAAGAAAATGAGAATACCCAGAACGAAGAAATTTAAGAAACCAGAAACAATTTTGGATTGGTAGCGTCGTTAGCAATATGAGTTATTATGAAGATAATTGAACGATGAGATGTGACTGGGACAAGTTGTATATCCACGGCGTTAATATCCAGCACAGTATGAAGTTTTGGACCCAGGATGCCATTTTCAGAAACCCACTCGTATTTCCTTATTGACTGAGGGGTAGGATAATCTTTCATTACAATTACCTGATATATACTGATGATTGTATTATATAAAATTTTAATATGTTGTCATCTTTATCCTCAGCGGTATCGATCGGAAACTGACTGTTTCTCCAATAGAAATATCAACTGAGCAAATTAAGCTGCCAATATATCGTTATTAACGGCAACTTCCATGTTGTAAGAAATATTATATTTTCTCTTCATTATCTAATACAGAATTTTTGAGGTATGCACTGAAGTCAATAGTATGTGAACCCATTGCCTTTTCGAACATATTTCGTATGAAACTACCAATGATCTGGTTTGTTATTTCAACAATTATGATTGTGTTATTTCCGAGATCTTCTTATGTACTCTAGCGGGCCTGTCTGTGTAAAAACATATTTTGTCTAAGAGTTGCAGCTGCAATTTGTAGAAGAACTATTGCAATCCACATTACTCAAGATGCTGGTTCTTCCTGCGGAAATAACTATGCAACTGAGATTGCAATTACTATTGCAGTTATTTGGTAATCAATCTGTTCTTTCTGCTGTAATTACACGAGCTAAATGCGAATCCTGTTCACTGCTGTGATTGTTTATCGTATATATCTATGTAGCACTTAAACTAATAACAAAAGTGTCCTTCATTACAGAGGAATGAATAAAAGGTTTTGGTTTCGAATAGTTGCCATATTTTTAGGTGTTCTTTTAGAGTTGTCTCTTTTTGTTGTAAATCACATAATCGTCTTCGACAGTCAGTTGTATCTCTTTCTTCCGCGTGAAGTTTACGCTTCAGAGAATAAAGTATGTTCACACTTTTATATACAACCTTTTTCCTTTCTTGTTGGTAATAGAAAGTCCTTAATATTAGTATATGGAAACGGCCATTCCGTTCTAGTTGCTTTCCTAAATACAAAGTAATTAATGGCTTGAGTATTATATTACTTTAATTATCTTACAGAAGAAAGCATTTTAAAAGCCATTGAGAGATTGTAAAGACATTTGGCGGAAGTATTCTACTAGGAAAAAGTCATTTGTTTATAGTATGTTTAGTGGTATAGACAAATAGCTAGATAATATTTTTACTAAAGTACAGATAGCAAACTTGCATGAAAGTTTCTATTTACTCCCGTCCGAAAATAAGTATTGTAGTTGCAAAGACAGCAACAGTTATTAAGGAAATCCCCTTCTAGTTCTTCTGTTATAATGAGACGTCATTTAATTCTAACCATTGTCGGTGTTCAGTCTGTCGACGCACTGCTAATTCGTACAAATCTACGTAACTGTTTAATCTTTTAGAAACAAAGTCGTGTATTAATGAAGAGCAATTGCAATTGTTTGTCAGAATATTTGTATCATTTTAAGCCATTTATTCATTAGTTGGTGCTTTCTTGCACGATATAATCGACTTGTCAGAAGCCAATTTTATTTTGATTTTTGTTAGTGTATTATGATTGACCTTCAATAAAGTGAAGTACATAAAGTAATGTTTAGACAGTTATTTATATTGATTTGCTTTACACTTTCAAAACTATAAAGACTTGAACATTCACATATAGAAATTCACTAGTGCAATGTTAATGAGCAGTTTCTGTATGAATTAGTTAAGAGTATAACAAAACACAATACTCAAGAGGAAAATAGTTTGGGAAATTTAGAGAAATACGAACGTTTACTAATGTGAATTCGATTTGAAGTAGAGAATCAATTTAATAAAGACATGTTCAAACTTTCATTCTTTGATAATTTTGAAATTAGCAATACAATATTTTGATCACAAATAGGAATACTTCGACAACGGTTAAATTTACATAGGAATTTAGTACGTATACCGTCTCTTAGATGTTTTCTTATAGGGTGTATCATTCAAGTGTCTTCAATGCCGATTTCCTTCTCTTTAACTAACTTAATTCAGCTAATCGCATTGATTCTATCATGTTACTAAACAACCAGTTACATTCATTTGATGTCGTATACATTGTTCCTCACATTTGTCAAGAACTCATTGACGCCTGGATTCTACTATCTGAAACCCATTATGGGTCTACAATGCGGAATAGCTTCAACTGTTGCCATGGAGAAATAATTATTCCAGCAACATGTGAAATTTGAACGACATATGCAAATAAATAATATTATACCGTTATGTGTATAACTCTCTTTACACCCTTTTTATCTTCTGTTTTTTCTCTCTCACTAATCCACTATGAACAAAAATTATACCATCAATAATCTTTCACTTCTCTCGTTTCCATTTTGTTTTCTTCTGTAATGTAAAAAATATAATATAGTTACTAAACATTTCCTTACACACTACAGGCTAGATGCAATGAAGTCGAAATGCTATGACCATCATTCTATTCCTGAAAAGACAATACATCTCTCTCCCTGTCAACGGCAAAGTACAACCAATAAACGACCACCTTAATATGCTACTAACATTCTAAACAACTACCTATGATACCTCCTCATTGCTGCAGTTCTTTTGTTGTGAGTACATCTGACTCGATATCCTGCTACCAAAATTTGTTCAAAGAAGCAGCACATGAGTAGATACATCACATTAAATTGCTAGACTGATACAAACTATACGAACACATCTAAGAGACAGTATATGTAGTAAATTCCTATATAAATATAACCGTTTTCGAATTGAGAAATAGATTGAAGTATTCCTATTTGTGATCTATATATTGTATTGTTAATTTCAAAATTATCGGAAAAAGAATGTTCGAACGTGTATTTAAAAATTACCTAAATTATTCCATTCGGTGATCAAGAAGTTATAAGTATTCTGCTAGAAAACTTGTTCAATCATTACACGGATTTAAATTATTGCTACTAAACTCGGAAATAGTGATCTATTTCATATATCTATTTCATATATTTCATATTTTATATTTCGTATTTCATATTTCATATATATATATATATATATATATTTCATATATTCATGGCGAAATTTGGGAAATCTTGATATAACCCTTTACAATGTAGCTCCCTATGAGATATGTATTTAACATGGTTAAGGATACGTGGCAGGGGAAAATAGTAAATAAACGCTCGATGGAGTTACTTTAATGGAGAGATTCTAGGAATACCATCTTCATAAATCTAGCACTTCAGATAGAGCGCCCACTTGCATCAGAAAGGCCGGTGTAATAAAATGGAAATATTGTCTGATTGCAGTATTATGAGTTTTGTTATTAGTACTAAAATTAGGTCTTTTGATTCATCTGTAATACTACATCACCTGCTAAATAATATTGGTTACCAGTTACCCTCTGATAAACTACGGACAAGTCATACTGAGTAAGATAAAGAAGAACACTCTTTAAAAATTCAGTTTTGAAAACAAGAATGACATATATCTACTGAGATGGTTCAGTGCAATATACGTTGCAGTGTAATATATTAATATTGCTTAGTTCAATCACAATCCATATGTTTGATATAAGCTTATTATGTAACAATGTGTGAGGCATTTTTGCATATTGATATCTTTAATGACAATGTAGTAGATCTAACATCATCTTGTTTCTACTTTCAATCTGAACGTAACGTCACGCTTCCAGAATAGTAATGCATAGAATAAGCTGCATCAGTCAAGGGGAGGAAGGGAATATTTCATCGTGACATTGGGAACGATAATGTTATTCCCCTTATCGCTTCCATAATACGAGAGGCCTTAATAAGAGAGGGATGGAGTCCTGGGGAAAGTTACCTTACTTGCCCATTATCAGATGCGTATTTCTTCGACACTGTGAAAACTATATAAACTGTATGTTAATTCTTCATCCTCATCTTACCTACAGCTTATTGTTTCAACGAACTCACACGTATACTTACACGCACGCGCGCGAGTTCACTCATATACAAAGACACACATTAATTACGAGCGCATGATTAGTGCAACATCCAATTATGTAACGTTCAGTTCCAGGAGACTTGCAATATATATATATATATATATAATTGGATTTTCATGAGGTTGTCAATAGGTATTTCACTTATATTCGATTATAAGTTCAGTTCATTCTGAGTGTTTCATCACAGCTCATTTGCAGTGCTTCGTTGCTTGTTATACAAACGTTTTTATCCGCTGTGATGACGGATGAAACAACAACGCAAGGCTGCTGCTCACAGATCACACGAAGACTTTCACAAATTCTGCTACTTTGTCTGTCACTAGTTATATGTGTACATGAAATATTTATTTAAACCAGGGAGTATTTTTCAGTACATTCGTTTTATATGAAGAGCACGTTTTAAAGAACTATGAGCTAATGATTTGATTCTTTTTCCGGTTCACTGCAAGCGGACATAACGAATACATTCTTTCCTTGAAGAAGGTTGGTATTTATTTTCATGAAACCGATTCTAGTTGATTCTATTTACTTGGCTCGTAATGCGTACTCTCTATGGTGAGGTAACATTCAAATGAACTCTAACTGCAATATATCTATTGGTGAAGGTATCAGGAATCTAGGATGCTATAACCTTTCGCTCGAGACGGATAATTGTGTATCACTCATTGAAGTGTTTCCGACCATTTGGCGGTAAAATCATTGCCAAAACGTTCATTTGAATTATCCCCTAAATCATTTTACCCCTCACAAGCTCTTTTAAGAAATGTTTTGTGTCATGCTTTCTCTATCATGACTTTTGCTGGAAAAACTGTAGACTGGAATCTTGCCTTTTATAGAACCGTTGTTGACTGGTGAATGCTTACGGCACAGTGTGTTGGGGTGGTTTGCCGAGGGTATTTTTCAAGTCTGGTGATATAAGAACGTCGATACGTTTAAGACGTTAATCTCATGACTGGATACTGAGGAGTGTTAAAGATAATTTACACATAACCGTAATCATTTTCTTTTACTATTTGTGTGAAATAGGTTTTAGATACACCTACAGTTTTTGATAACATGATGTCTGCCACGTTGCAAGAATCCTTCAGAACACTTTCACACGTCTACCTAGAAGTTACATTAGATACATATATATATATAACAACTTTTCTTTCACTTTTTGCAAACTTCAAACAATATCAAAACAATTTAGCAGGCGATTGATAATTTACGAGCGCATGATTAGTGCAACATTCAATTATGTGACATTCAGTTCCAGGAGACTTGCAATGAATTTAGCGTCACTATCAGCAATGCTAAAATTTAAATACTACCGCAACTTATCCCCAGGCAAAAAGTATGTGTGACTGACCTGAACATCAAAGAAATATTTTTATATTGCAAGTAGACTGCCTAACATTGCAAACAGTTTTGCAGAAATATAATCCCATATTCGCAAGTCGAGTGTAGTGTTGAGAAACAACTACCGCAACATGTATGGAACAGATCACAAAAATGCATTGGTACTAAACTTGGTTACAAGACGTATCGTTTTCCCAAATGTCATCCTGTCTATTAAAACTCTTAACAATACGAGCATTTCCATTTTTCCTATCAAGCAAAGTTTCTGGACATAAAATAACAAGGGAGATTCAACGATACAAATGATGTTAAAACACCAAAACGGCCAGTAGTTAGTTTGTTATTCTCAAGCAAATTTATTTACATTAGGTATGAGCGCATGTCAAAACACGTGACTTTAGACTAACAAACGCAATCTACTATTCTAACTTGGCACATGCATAATGCAGAATTAATTCCCAGCCAAGATTCAAAGATAGTCTGAAAACAACATGAAAATATCCCAAAATGAAGGAAAGGATTATCTGACTGATGGCAGCTTGTTGCATTATTCATGAATATTTATAAAATGACTAAAACGAACGATTTGAAACAACAACGCAGCAATCTTGTTCCCTGCAAGCATAAATGAATGCTTGCAGAATTTATCATGGAAAATATAAAATAAATATATACCGGTTTCAGTCGTTTGAGATGACATCCTCATGCTGGAATAACATACACAGAAAAATTTAAATATATTAAATCAAACTTTCATAAAAAGAGTTCAGGATGTTTATATAATTTCCTTATAAACATCACATAGTTCTGTACTTCGTAACCGTCTGATTGTTGCTATTTAGTAGTGTACTAAAGTTGTTATAAACATATACGCACATACACACACGCACGCACACATATTTATATACTGATAGATATGACTAGATGTATATAAATATATGTTTACATATGCATACACACACTCTCACTCCATGTTTATATATATATGTGTGTGTGTGTATGTGTGTATGTGTGTATGTGTGTATGTGTGTCTGTGTGTGTGAGTATTTGTGTGTGTGTCTTTGTGTGTATCTCTGTAGCATTACATGGAATAGACGAACAAACTAGCGGAAGTGCTTATACGGAAATTCAGTCTGTTGCAGAGTTGACCGGGTCAACGTGCATTGGGCTGTTTTGCTCAAGGCGCTCTCGTGGTGGGAATAGGAACAATGGTCATGTGAGAGGGAGTGCAACGCTGTTGCTGCTATTTTAGACGTTTCACATACACACACACACATACACACACAAACACACACACACACATACACACACAAACACACAACACATACACAAACACACACACACATACACACACATACACACATACTCACACACAACATACATAACATACACACACGCACACACACACACACACATACTAACAAACACACGTCTGTAGTGATTTATAAATCGTATATATTTTAATACAGACAGGTAAATCTTATTTTATTTATTATAAATATTATTTATTATTATAGTACATTAATTACTAAGCTGCAAAGCCATCGTCGTTATGATTTTCAATAATAACATACATGTTTATCATATTTATTTATTTCTCTTTTTATTATTTAATGCACTCGTTATGTTTTTATATGGTACAATATCTTATTATTTGTTGAATGATGCATTAAGGATCTTTTTTATGAGTACCAACGGATTTGTCGAATCCAAATATTGTGAATTAAATTTATATATATATATATATATAAATATAACCTTTTGTAGTTCCGTATTTCGTGACCGTCTGATTATTGCTATTTAGTAGTGTACAGCTGTTATAAACATATACGCACATACACACACGCAAGCACACATATATATTTACAGATAAATAGATATGACTACATGTATATAAATATATGTTTACATATGCGCACACACGCACTCTCACACCATGTTTATATATATATATATATATATATATTATAATCGTAAAGAACCACAAGTCAATATTTTTCAACTACCCAAGGGTTTCTTGGTCGAACCTTAATTCAATTCGCCATTTATCAAGTTGAAAACAAAACAGACATTTAGCTTTGTTTACAGATTTTCAAACGTTGATAAGACGATCAAAGAGTTAAAAACAAGAGAGACAATTACCGTTATACAATTAATTCATAGTGCTCCATTTGCATCTGGTGGTCTGCTTTTAAATTCTGACAATATAAATTTATTCAAATGTGGACAAATCGAAAATATTTCAGTTCTTGAATTTATAAGTTCTTTGGCGGTTCTTAAGTTCTTTAATAGTTACAATTTTTCAAGAGAACCTACTGAGCATTTTTTGGACCCGTTAATATATGTTCTGGCCTTGGAGAGGATTTTCCATTTAATTTCGTAATTGGTCCCTTCGTCTTTCTATGTTCTCTTGAAAAATTGTACCTATTAAAGAACTTATGAACCTCCAAAGAATATATAAATTCCAAAATTGAATTGTTTTCGATTTGTCTACATTTCAAAAAATGGTTCTTTACTAGTGGTTCTTTACGATTATCATTACTCTCTTTACTGATCGAGTGCTTTCCTACTTGTCGAAGTATTACCACAT
>JAOPUL010515011.1:0-11073 GCA_027564515.1 Octopus rubescens | reverse complement strand
GGAGTAGTCAATTTTATCAACCCCAGTTCGTAACTGGTACTCACTTTATCGACCCCGGAAGGATGAAAGGCAAAGTCAACCCCCGCTGCATTTGAACTCAGAACGTAAAGTCGGAAGAAATGCTGCTAAGCATTTCTCCTGGCGTGCTAACGATTCTGCCAGCTCGCCGCCTTCCTACTATTATAATAGTATAATAAGTATTAAGTATTAATTTTTACATTCTAATGTTTTTAATTTTTTCTTTGCAGATTACTTTACATCATAGTGTGGTTAAATTTACATTGGTTTTGACCCTTTTAAAATGAGTTTAGATCAGACCCATATCAAATACTACATGCTGTATAAATTCAAAAGGTATCCTTTCTGCAATGGAAGCAGCAAGAAATATTCCTTCTGTCTATGGAATTGAAGTTTTAAGTGTCTGGACATGCCAAATATGGTTAGTCCAGTTTTGTGAGACATTTGCAAAAGATCTGAAGCCTGGGAAAAGCAAAACAAAGAAACTGCACCACATTAATGCATGTGTGTGTTTGTCTGTCTGCACCATCTCATGCATCACTCTTTATTCACAAGATTTTGGTAAAGCATAAGATGGGTTTCATCCTGCAATTCCTTAGTTTCTGGATTTCGTCCCTCCAGACATTGTTTTTGTTTTTCCAAAGTTGAAATCTAAATACACCTTTCATGGTGCATTTCAGGCAATTGAAGAGATTGAAGAAAATACCCTGCAAGGACTGCACACTACTGAAAATGTATTCCAAAACTGGGAAAATAAATGGTGCAACTACAGTGCGGGGGGGGGGGGCTATTTTGAAGAAAACAATTCTGAATAAATTGTAAGTATACAATAAAATGTAGGGTTTGTTTTTGGATAGACCTTGTAGATATTTATCATACACAACTAGAGAGGAGGGAGGGAGGATAGGGGGCAGTAAATAACAGAGGGTTATAAAGTAAGTTGAGTGTATACAGTAGGTGAGTGTATTGAAGGTGCATGTACAGTAGGTGGGTGTGTATAGTGAGTTTATATAATAGGTGAGTGTGTATAGTAGGTGAGTGTATAGTAAGTGAATGTATATAATAGGAGTATATAGTAGGTGAGTGTATATAGTATGTACTCTATGTGAGTGTATATTGTAAGCAAGTGTGTATACTAGATGAGTGTATACAGTAGGTGAATATATATAGTATGTAAGTATATATAGCAGTCATTTCCTGAATTATATACTGAACAAAAAAATTACCTTGAATTCTTCTTTTAGTAGTGTAGCTCACCTAATGATGAATCTTGCTTCAATGCGGCCCAATTCTCAAAAAATGGTTGTCCATGCTTGATATGAGTGATGCAACAGTAAATTGGAAAGGTTGGTGTAACCAAGAAAGGTCAGCCATTTATATTGGTCAAGTTGGAAGATACAAAAAAAAAGTAATATGCCAGTGGTCAAAAGTAAGGGATAGTTGCTGAGACAAATTTTTTTATTTTTTAGAAAAGTGAGTAGTGGGGGTAGGGGGGTACTTTTTGAGGGGAAAGACAAAACAAGCAGACTCCGCTTCATCACTCACACTACCTTTATTACACATCATTACCATTCCCATTATGACCATCGTCATTGTCCCCATCATGACCATTACCATTATCATCAGGACCATCATCACCACCATTATTACCATCATCATCATGACCATGACCATCATCATTGTCATCGTCATATCCTCATTATCATCATCATCAACAATGTTGTCAATGTCTTTAGCAGCTATGGCGATTGTGGTGGTAGCAGCAACAGTGTCATCATCATCCTCTTACTCACCACAACCAATGTTTCTCTCACCAGCCTGGTAAATAGTTATCAGCATGAGAGGGCTCATAAGGGAGTTTCTATAGGGTCACTTGATCAGTTAGAAATAGCCACCAAACTACCCTCATATCATACTCCCTCCATCACCATCTTAGGAAGGACACATTAGATTTCATTAAATTTCTTCCAACCACTTTTACAAATTTTCTCCATATTATTTTTTTTTAAATGTAGTTCTGATGTGGTTTTGCATAAATGCATTCATTTTTTTCTGGAAATTAATGATAAAGAAGTTACAAGCATTTAAAGTTATGTAATTTTAGTCAATCAAAAACATTCATTGCCAACATCAGAAGTCGCTATTATCTGTTATCAGGGAATTCAGCAAAGACAAAGATAAGACAAAACCTTTATGTGGTCTCTTGACCTACAAGAAATAGAAACTAAATCTTCCTTAAAACCAACATTATATAACATAATTGGGGTACTGATTTTTTCCATTCATATTAAGAGCACCCACGCAGAGACCCACCCACCACAACAGAATTGAGATCCTAAAACTAAGGTGCCACATAAAAAGCATTGGTGTGGGTGCTGTGTCACGTAAAAAGCACCCAGTACATTCTGTAAAGTGGTTGGCATTAGGAAGCTGTAGAAACCAAGTCAAAACAGACTATGAAACTTGGTGCGGCCCCTCGCCTTGCCAGTTCCTGTCAAGCTGGCCAACTCATGTCAGCATGGAAAACGGACGTTAAATGTTGATGATGAATGAACTACAATGCTCAGGTGCACTGCAAGCTCATGTAATTATAAACATAATGCTGAGCACAAGTTTGTTATTAATACATACAATGTGGTTGAGAGAAATTTAACAAGATCTGACATATTTGATAATGAGTTCCTGGGTCCCCTCGTACTGAGGGAAAAGATGGGGTGGCTATGGCTAGAGTGCCTTCAAAGGTCCATTCAATGGGTGCTGACATGGGGTTAAAGAAGAACAAGCATCATAAAAAACAAAAACCAACAGCACCACTATCCCTAACATTGCTAGAAATAGCAGTCAAATCTCCCTCATATCACGTCCTACTTTCTTGGACACATTGGACAATGTATTCTTAGATATTTATCTTTTATAACTTTTACTTGTTTCAGTCATTGGACTGTGGTCATGCTGGGGCACCACCTTTGTAGGGTTTAGTCCCAAGTAAATATTCTTTAAATAAGTACTAGTACTTATTCTGTCAGTCTCTTTGGCCAGACTGCAAAGTTACAAGGAGGTAAACAAACCAACACTGGTTGTCAAGCAGTGGTGGGGGACAAACATAAAACAAACACACATATACATGGGCTTTTTTCAGTTTCCATCTACCAAATCTACTCAAAAGTCTTTGCTTGGTCTGGGGCTATAGTAGAAGACACTTTCCCAAGATGCCATGTAGTGGGACTGAACCCAAGACCACATGGTTGGGAAGCAAGTTTCTTAACCACACAGCACACAACCATGCCATGCTCATGGATGGAATGTTTTTGATCATAGGTCTACTGGATCAGAGCTGACCATGGGCTAAACAATAAACATAAAAAATAACCTAACAACACCACCAGACGGAGAGAGAGAGACAGGCAGGTAGGCCCCAGACAGAGACAAAGAAAGATAGATAGCTAGATAGACAGATAGATATAGATAGCTAGAGACATAGATAGACAGATAGAGAGAGAGAGAGAGAGAGAGAGAGAGAGAATTTTAATAAATTTGTACTTTAGAGACGTGGTGCCACTTTGATAAGAATGGGTGAACGTACAATTGATAGCAATTGGTGTAAATATAAATACTGATGTGTAATACTTGTGTTGATATAAATATTAGTGTATAATACTCATTGTCATTGTCTAACATCGACTTTTCCATGCTTGCATGGGTCAAATGGAATTCGTTGAGGCAGATTTTCTATAGTCAGATGCCCTTCCTGTTGCTAATCCTCACCTATTTCCTAATAAGGTAATATCTCCTCATAGCAAGACACGTCTTTTTACAGGAGACTTAAAATGAACAACCTTGCTTGTATGACGATAATGCTCATTTACTATCATCAAGAGGTCAAGACAAAAGTTACACACACACATACATATACAAGGGCATGGCTGTGTGGTAAGAAGTTTACTTCCCAACCACATGGTTCCAGGTTCAATCCCATCACATAGCACCTCAAGCATCTCCTGCTATAGCTCAGAGCTGGCCAAAACCTTGTGAGCAGATTTGTTAGACAGAAACCAAAAGAAGCCCATCGTATGTGTGTGTGTGACAGTTATATGTAGCAAATAAACGAAGGAAGAAATATTAATTGAATTGGCCCTCTATTTATGATACAACTTCTTTGAGTTGTTGTTATACACAAATTATTTACTGTTCTGTTATCGATTTTGTAGATAGTTCATCTTTTGTTGACTGCTAGAACAGATGAAAGAAGGAGGAGAAAGCGTAAAAGAATTTACCTCTGTGTTGACAAGTAGAAAGGGTGAAAGTTGTGTAAAAACAAATCATAACTGAAGGGAGAAAAATAGAGATGTGCTCTTCAGCTAGATGCCGAGTGACCAAAGAGATAGAATCAATTTTGGGTTCTGTATTTATATTTTTTCTAACTAAAATAGGTCAGGCTAAACAAATGATATTTCCTCTCCAATCTGCTTTGACCTAAGTTTCACTTGAAAGGTTACAGGTTAATAGTTGACACTCATGTCTAAGTGCAAAACCCAAGAACGATAGGAAAGTAACTGGTAGAAAAATCTAGGTTAGGTTTCAAATCTTGACTAAGAATCTAGGAAGCTATTTGTTACTTGTGTATTTGTGTGTGTAAGAATTTTACCAATCCCGGAAGGATGGAAAGCAAAGTCGACCTTGGTTAGATTTGAACCTAGAACACAGAGAACCTGAAGAAATACTGCAAGGCATTGTGTTTCTGACACTCTAATGAATTTGCCAATTCACTACCCTAAGTAATAATTCTTTCAAATTTTGACAAACAGCCAGCAGGTTTGAATGGAGAAGGTAAGTTGAGAGCATCTACCCCAGTACTTGATGGAAACTTTATTTTATCAACCCCTGAAAGGCAAAGTTGACTTTGAAATGTAGAGCCAGATGAAATGCCACGAAGCATGGTGTCTGACACACAAACAATTCAGCCAGTTTGCCACCTTCACCCTAAGTAATATTGGTTTCAAGTTTTGGCACAAGGCCAGCAATTTCGAGGGTGGGGTTAAGTCAATTACATCAACCCCCAGTGATCAGCTGGTACTTATTTTATCAACCCCGAAAGGATGAAAGGCAAAGTCAACAATAATGGTTTCTAACACAGGTACCCGGCCACATATCTGGTAGGGGGTAGTTAGTTATATGAAATTGATACCAGGAATAATTTCTAAGACAGATGCAAAGCCTCGAATTTATAAGATGGTTTGAATTAGGCTGACTGGAAACTCATTTTCTTGGCCCCTGGAGGGACAGAAGTGAAAATCAGCACTGCTATGATTTTAACATATACAGGGTGTTTGGGCTAAATTTGAGGATCTTATAGCTCCTTTTTTCAGGAACAGCCTGATGTATTGATGAACAGTCAGTGGCATTGGAGAGCATAAAGATTAAGTTTGTAGTTGAGAAAAAGTTAGTTAACATGGAGGACTGGAAGCCATCTGAATATTGGAAAAGAGTTACCTGTTGTATCATGATGATTGAATGTAATGTCATGCTGCCCCACATCTTTGAACAGAGCCTAATTGAAACAGCTATGTGAACATGCTGGAGACTGTAATCAAACATGCTGGAGACTGTAATCAAACTCAGGCCAGAAAAGGTTGCTGCTGGAAGGCCATATGTGTGGCAGCAGAATTCAGCTCCTTGCCATATCTCCGGAAAGAGTCAGAAATGGTTGTCAGAGAATTTCTACAACTTCACCAGCCCCAATTTCTGGTCTATTAATTCTCCCAATTTTAATTTCATGGATTATTATGTGTAGGGCACGGTCGAGAAAGACACCAACTGCTCTGCCTGCAACACCAAGGCTGAACTGGTGGCCAAGATCTAGTACACTGTAAAGTGGTTGGCATTAGGAAAGGTATCCAGGCATAGTAATCTTGCCAAAGCAGACACTGGAGACCAACATAGTCATCATGCTAGTCAGGTCCTGCTCAACCATCGAACCCCTGCTGACATGGAACATGGACATTGATGATGATGTTGGACAAGTGATACTCAACCACTTTTTGCCTATTGACCCCTTTGATTCTTATTTTTACACAGGTGGACCCTCATAGCTGTTCAATGTTTAAAAAATACTATTATATTTTTATAATCAAATATTTTTAGGAATTGTATAAAAAAGAATAAAAATATTTTGTGTATTGTACAAGTATAACCAATTTATTGCAGATAAATTTTAACAAAATCTTATGTGGAACTCCAAGGGCCATGTGGACCCCAGTTGAGAACCAATGGGTTGAACGGTTTGACAGGATCCAACAAGCTGGAGGACTGTGCCAATCTCCAATGTATGTTTTGGCAGGTTTTCTACAGTAGATTGCACTTCGTAGCACCAATCGCTCGATACTTTTTTTTGCGACAGCAGCCCTATGAGACCACCAAGAAACTTGTTAAACAAAGAAAAAGACCCCTCGACTGAGTGGTGTCGTAGTAGAGAGGGAGGTGGCTTTATGCCAGGGGGTTGAAAGGTTAAAGTATAATAGAGGAACAGGCATAGGTATCTTGTTATAGAGGAGATACAGGGCTACCCTACATTATAAAGGAGTGGGTGGGAGTTGATGGAAAGATGATGATGATGGTGGTGACAAGGTGTCAGAACATACTCTCAAGATACAAAGTGGCTAAGAAATATTTATTAGCGACAGAGGAAGTATTAATACCGAAAAGTAATATTTATCCCCACTTAAACGTAGATGTTCTGTTAGAACAAACTGTACTGCGGTAGTTACCATGAGAGAAACTTTCATATTGGCTTTTAATGCAAAACAAGAGTGCATTTTGCACCAAAAGCCAATATGATAGTTTGTCCTAACAGAACACCCACATTAAAGTGGGGATATTACCAGAGGAAGGTGGATATAAGAGACAAAGAATAAACAAGGATGGATGGATAAGTTCATCAGTGTGAGAAAAGGGTGGTTAGAGATGGGGTGTAGAAGTGAATGTAGTGAATGAAATACAGGTGGAGAATGGGAAATAACAGCAGGGCGGGGAAGGTGAAAGAAATAGAAGGGGCTCTGAAAGGAAGAGGTGATAAGCAAAAGTACAAGGGTAGAGAGTGGCAGTATAATAAACTTATAGGTAGATCAGAAAATAGGGAGATGATGTACAGATTGGGAGTGGGTCCACAGACACGAGATATGTAGTGTCAGAGGTACTCTGGGGGTGGAAATGCTGGCAGTACTAAGATCTATTGCAGACAAGGGGGAGAGATAACTGGAGGTACTGAAAGGGGTGTTCAGTGGAAAATAAAGAGGGATGGATGATATTGAGGCAAGGATTGTTAAAAGGATATAGTTCCAGGAAGAGATAACAGGTAGCACAAAGGGGGAAAAAATATGTACATAGTCTGATCTCATGAGTATAACAGTTGAATAATGTTGTAATTAAAAGAATGGTGGGATGGGTGTTAAGATGAGAAGTGGGGAAGGCTTCATGGGGGGAGGGCAGGAGCAGGGCTCAATGAGTCTATTAACATGAACATAATGCTTTTAAAACCTCACTTTTGCTATGATTGATGGGTCTTCTTGAGCACAGCAAATTACCAATCATCTCAACCCTTTGTCATCCTCTCCTCCATGAAGCTTGACATCTCATGTCTTCCTGGGTTTCTCTTTTCCACAAGTTACATCCATTTTAATTGATCAGCACTTCTTTACACAGCTGTCCTCACCCATATGCACCACATGGCCATACCAGCAGTTTTCTCTCTTGCACACTACATCTGATGCCTCTTATGCCCAATTTTTCTCTCAACACATTTACACTTTGTTGTACAAGCACACTCACATTGCACATCCAGCAAGAGCATACTAGCTTCATTTCCTTCTATCTACATTTGTCCTCTGTATACAGAGCCCATATCTCACTATTATGTAACACTGCTGTTTGTACATAAGCATCAAACAATCTGCCTTTCACTCTAAGAGAGAAACATTTTGTTATCAACAGAAATAATAACTCTCTCCAGGTGGTTATTATTCTAGCAACTATGCTTCAGAGCATCCCTAATTAACAGAAACTATCTACAAGCTCTAAAGAGTAATCAGCACTTCTTTATATAGCTACTGTCATCCATATGTATCACATGACCATACCAGCCAAGTCTTCTCTTGCACGCTACATGTGATTCTTCTTATGCCCAATTTTTCTCTCAATACATTTGCAATTTGTTGTACTTGCACACATAAGTTGCCCATCTAACAGAGCCAATACTCGCTTTATTCCTTTCTGGTCTTTGCATATCCTCTGAATTCAGAGCCTATGTTTCTCTCTAGCATGTCACATTGCTGTTCATATGTAAGGATCATACAATCAGCCTTTCCCTCTGAGAGAGAGACATTTTGTTATCATCATCAACCTTTAACGTCTGTTTTCCATGCCGGCATACCGGAACTGCACCAGGTTCCAGTCTGATTTGGCTTGGTTTCTACAGCTGGATGCCCTTCCTAACACCAACCACATTACAGTGTGTTCTGGGTGCTTTTAACGTGCCACTGTCATGGAATTCTCAACACTAGTGCTTTTTACGTGGCACTACACAGGCGATTGGTAGTCAGACAGACATATGGATCAGGGACGGACAAGACATATAGACTAGTAAGTATGAAAATAGACAAATCATGCAATATCAATGTATGGTATAATTGGTATAATAGTCATCGACAAACTGCAGTCCACACTAGTATGCCTAACAAAAAGTTTACCTTGAATTTTTTTAGTAGTATAGCCCACCTGATGATAAACTGTGGCTCATGTGACCCACTTTTTGAAAAAAAGGTTACCCATGCCTGGTATAATACATACAGCAAAACCACCATAAACCAAGAACTCCCTAAACAGGATTCAGATTTCTTTGTCAAATGTAATCTTATTTATTTACATTGTTTTAAATTAATCATGCATTGTTTTGTAGCTTCAAGATTTCCATGGTGTGTTTGTATAGTTTTAGAATGACATTGTAGGGTAAGTGTGAGAGGTTGGATCTGGTCAGTTTGAATATAAAACAAGAATATTTTGGCCGGATATGGCCGGATTAAATGCCAAAGGGTTAACCAAACATGAACAAGACTTTCAATGAAGGGCAACTTAGAACCACAAAAACACAAAAAACAAAAGGTTCACAACCAACAAACAGATCAAACTTATAATAAAGGGTAAAGAGTAAAGACCCCCTTCGGTCATGAATGACTATGGGTTTGCACCTAGAAAGCTCACCTCCTAGGCACAAGTCCAGGCAAGGTTTTTGTGGAAGACCAGCAGGCAGTCGCCCATGCATACAAGTCTCCCCTCTCTATGCCACCGATGTTGCCCCAAGGGAAAGACCGATACAGCTTGGCACCAGTGATGTCGCAACTCATTTCAACAGGTGGGTGAACTGGAGCAACGTGAAATAAAGTGTCTTGCTCAAGAATACAACACACAGCCCGGTCTGGGAACCAAACTCACAAGCTCACAATTGTAAGCCTGACACTCTAACCACTGAGCCATACGCCTTCACCAAAAATAAGAGAGCAACTTAGAACCACAAGAACACAAAAAACAAAAGGTTCACAGCCAACAAACAGATCAAACATAAAGATACATCCGGTATATATAGTAAGTTCCATAAACCATAGGATTGCCAGGTGGCCAGTAAAGACTTGGTCAGGACACATTACTTCGTAAGGAGTCTAGGGCTGGTTTCCCAGTTTCTCTGGTGTCTATATTCCTCCCTGGACAGGATGCCAGTCTGTTGCAGGATTACTCACTTTTTAGCAGCTGAGTGGACTGGAGCAATGTGAAATGAAGTGTTTTGCTCAAGAACATAATGCATCACCCGGTCCAGGAATCGAAACCGCAATCTTACGATCATGAGTTCAACACCCTAACCACTAAGCCTCTTCAGATTATACTCAGAGGAAGGGTTAAACTGAACATTCTAAGCTAACCAAATACAGCAATTTTGCAGTACAACCACTGCTTACAATAAGCCAATGAGAAGGTCTCAATGTGATTGTTCAATCTAGAAAAGTTCCTTCAAATCATACCCTATCATTTTAACAGCGGAAGGACACATGAAATAATGTTGTCCTATACATACTTTCCTTTAATAGGTTTATTATCGCTCAGTGAGGAACCCCTCCCTGGATTCCAACCACCTGTATCTGCCTCGAGCTATCCACTGCCAATTGGGACCCATACAGTGTATCAGGTCATTCCTCCATCTTGTCCTTGGTCTTCTTTGTTCACGAGGTGTCCACTCTATTATCCTGATGGTCCACCTGTTATCTTGCTGTCTGACCACATGTCCTGCCCCTTCCTCTGTGTTTTGATTTCTATACATACTAGCTCAGAAAAATAAAATAGAATGGTTATGGGCTAAATAACAATTTCTTACACAGACACAAGGCCGTTAGCTGATTAAATTGAGCCTGGTACCTAACTGGTACTTTATTTTATCAACCCTGGAAGGATAAAAGGCTAAGTAAACTTTAGCAGGATTTGAACATGGAACATTAAAAGCCAGACCAATAGACTAAATAAGAACAGTAAGTTGTTCTGTTTTGTGATACTTATTTACAGATAAGATTAATTGAGCTACTTATGGTTAAGAATCTTGACCTTTAACACAACATAGTAACAAAGATCATTGGTAGCCTGGCACTTTATCAACACACCCAATGGCAACAGATGGCATATACAGCAGGCTTCTTATGAGTGCTCAAAACATCTAGCAAGAGCACAAAACCAAAGAAGAGATTTATGGACACAATCCACCCATCTCTATTATTGTTATTCAATGCAGGTTAGGCGTGGCTGTGAGGTAAGAAGCTTGCTTCCCAACCTCATGGTTCCGGGTTCAGTCCCACTGTGTGGCACCTTGGGCAAATGTCTTCTACTATAGCGTCGGGCCGACCAAAGCCTTGTGAGTGGATTTGGTAGAAACTGAATGAAGCCCGTCGTATATATATATATATATATATATAGGCGCGGCGTGGCTGTGTGGTAAGAAGCTTGCTTCCCAACCACATGGTTCTG
>JAOPUL010514925.1:0-11074 GCA_027564515.1 Octopus rubescens | reverse complement strand
TCACTTCCATACAGCATCACCGATCTCACACAGCTCTTATACACCATTCCTTTCATCGTCAAAGGAAACCTTTTCCCATGCAGTAGCTCTCCACATTCCCTAAATTGAATCAAAGACTACAGATCCAAGACATCACTAGAACTGTAAAACTTTCCAGAAATTTATAATTGAAGCATACATGCACATGTCTAGAGATGCAACTATATGCATGAGAATACATACACAAAAAAACAAACACAAATCTGCACATGCACTGAAACCAAATACTGCACATTTACACACATACATGCAAAAATACCCTGTTGATGTTGTTGAAGTTCCACTGAAGGAGCTTTGGATCTAGGTTAGAAACCGGCTCCTCTATTGGCAGGAAATCTTTAAAAAAATGAATAATGTCATACATACATACATACATACATACATACATACATACATACATACATACATACATATGCATATACATACAACAAACATGCTTACATACACATATATGTTTAAATATGTAAGTATGTGTGTCTTTGTACTTGTATTTGCTCAACACCACAACTTAACAACCGTTGTTGGGTTGTTTATGTCCCCATACTGTAACTGTTCAGTGAAAGAGAATGGCCCAATCATAACTGAATGTAGCTTTATTCCCTTTACCAAAATATGCAGAAGTTTAAAGAATACTTTTAGTTTGAGGATAATATTATTAACATATAATACATCAACATAAACACATACTTCACAGCAAGGACTGCTGTTAGCAATTTCTAAGATCACATCTTTGAAGAGGTTGCCCTGTATCTAGCTGAACACAACAGATTTAACAGAGTAAATACTGATTACAAATCCTGCTTATATATGAATAGCAGTAACTCTAGAGGTATATGTCTACATATCTGCATCATGGCAAAGAGTACCATGGTCTCAGGGAGGATCTTTATTATCAACTGGAGTGCATATCTGCTCAAGTATGCTAAGCACCATGGTGAGAGGGAAAACTCAAAAGACCAACAATGTTGTAAATGCCTGTCATCTCATGTTTTTCTGCCCCATTCCTAAGCTTTGGAACATTCAAAAAGTGGATGGGTTCTGTTCAAAGCCATAAGCATTTGAAATATACTTGCACACAAGTTATGTTGGAAATGAATGAATACCATCAAAACAATGATTTGTTCTTCTTGAAAGTCTAATGTTGATGCTGGACTCGGCCGCATCCTTGCCACAGGAATCAGTGCGTCCCTCCAAATCTTCAATCTGTAAGCTCTCGATGCAGCCATCTCGAACTTTTCAATGCTGACTCAAGCAACAACAAGACAAGTTATGTTGGAAATGAATGAATACCATCAAAACAATGATTTCTTCTTCTTGAAAGTCCATTGGCGATGGTGTAGTGGTGACGCATACAGGTTTAATAGACTTGAAGTATGTAGCTGCATAACTGCAGATTGGTGATCCTGTGTGTATCATAATATCATTTAGAAAGTCAAAGGAGGTGGTGAGAGCAGCTCAGTGGCACACATGACACATAAGCAGCCTATTATAGGGGAGTACTGCTTGTTCACAGTGTGAAAGGGAACTAGAAAATGTGTTGTAAACAAATGCCTACCCCTTTTCAAACTGATCAGCATGTCGCAATTAGTGGATGTTCAGGTTTTTATTACAGGGCTTTCAGATACATGTCTTGCTGATGTAGGGCAGATCATAAGTTATACATTGCTTTGGACGGTGAAAGCAGAGGATGAGCACAGAGAGAGAGAGAGAGAGTGATGTGGAATTTGCTATAAAGATCAATATCATGACACTAGTTTCTCTTTGTGCCTTTAAAACCACAATTCACTTCCAGAAGAATATCAGTTGCCAGTTTGGATATGAATCAGTTTAGCAGAACAGTTGCGTAAAAAAGTGCAATTTGGAAGAGGAAGCAAGCAACAACCACAAAAGCTGCAATAATCAAGTTTGAAATATGTGGAAGAATCTGTCTTCCTCTTGCTAGTTTCAAGAACCACATGAGAAGACATGATGCTATGAAGCAGGTTCATTATTCCCAGTAACTTGGTTTGATGTGCAACAAGTGCAGCAAAGTGGTGAAGTCGAAAGCTGGTATGAAGAGTCATCTACAAAGTCCTGCACTGAAAATGGCTCAAGATGAAATTCCAAGATGTCTTACTTGATGACAAGTTGAGAACTAAAATGCCTGTATATAGAAAGGCTTAGTCAAACATATCAACCCCAGAGCTAATAATATGTATTTGTATGTTTGTGTGATCACTTGTTTAGATGTCATGTGGTGATTGTAAATGAGCATCATTGTGAGAAAAGCAATGCTGTTCATTTGCTGTCTTTCATGAAAAACCTGTCTAGCCATTGGAAAATATTACAAATGGAAACTAAAGTGATGATTGAATAAATATTGCATGTGTTTTACTGATCCAAAAATGACCATCCCCCAAGAATAACAATATATATATATTTGTAATTTATATAGAGAAACGGATTGAACGAAAAATACCATGGAATATGTGCAGAGGATCGGCATAATGGCTAATGCTGATGTTTAACCCCTGGTCAATCCTGACTCTACCTCAAATCATCCTCTCATTTTATATATCAAGAACAACATAGACTAATGTGTCCTTCCAGTTTTTAAAATAGTAGGGTTTGTATTATGGGGAATTTAGCTGTCATTTCTAGTGGGTTGTGTGATTCATGGACTTGTTAGATTGTTTATAATATATGAGATGCATTAAAGAAGATAAAAATTAAAATTGGTAGGACAGTTCTATTAGGTTACATTTGTTATTATATATTAAGTGTAATACAAATGATGGTGTTGGATTGCTTTAGGTATGTTAAATGTCTTTGATATGTTTTAGTCATTAAAATGTGGCCATGCTGGAGCAAAACCATGACAGATTTCTGTGAAACAAATCAAACCCAATATTTATATTTTGATAATGTCTGTTACTTATGCTATTTGTCTCTAACCCTAGTAGTGGGGCAGATACTGACTCAAAGATACACACAGTTTCTGCCAACAAAATTACCTCACAACACACTGGTCAGCCCAGGGCTATAGTAAAAGACATTTACCCAAGTTGCCAAGCAGTGGGACTGAACCTAGAATCATGCGGTTGCAAATTGAGTTTCTTAACCACATAGACATGCAGGCCCCTAATGTTCATAGTAGCTGAACAATGTTTATTCAGCATGGTTAAAATATATTAGATAAGTCATAAACATTAAGAGTATTTCATCAAGTTGTTTATAACATTTATATTAATTACTTTTAGTGTATGAACAAATGAAGGAGAATATAGGCCCTGTTTACTTCATGTGTTAGAAACAGCAGCAACATCACCTTGAAACACTCCCTAAGTGAAGGCCTGAAGAAAAAGCTAGATATTCATGGCTATTATGTCTTTGATTTTAAAACTTCTGGACAATGTTGTACAATAATGCTTGTCGACAAGTGTCCTCATCATGGTCACCATTCTGCAGATAACAGTTTTTTTTTTACATACTGTTATTTTCTAACTTTCATATATTAAATGTATGCTGTGAAGTAATAATGGGGAAGTATCCTCATCATCAGTTAATGCTTACTTTTCCATGCTTATATGGGTTAGAGGGTATTTGCTGAGATAGATTTTCTATGAGTAGATGCCTTCCCTGTCAACAACCTTTAGCTATTTCCAAGTACGTTAATACTTCCTGATAGCTATCTTGGAAGACTTGAAAGAAACATACTTGTTTCCAACCATCATGTTATTTCTAGACAACAGTACAATCAAAGTCCCTATATATTATATATATTCAATGAACGTCTTTCAGTTTCCCTCTAATAAATCCCCTTACATGGATTAGATCAGCCCTTAGATATAGAAGACATTAGTTGGTGTTCGGAAGAGGATCCAACAGTAGAAACTGTGCCAAAATAGTTTTCCAGCATCGAAAATGGATGCTAAATGATGATGATTAATGATTGTTTATGTAATTATGAATAGTACTCCATTTACATTTATATCAAGATAATTAAGTTTTATATCGATAATATAGACATAAATTTTGTTGCTCTAGGTTGTCATAGGAACAGAATCAGGATTAATATCCATGAAACACATTTTTACAAAGTGTGATGCATTGGTACTCAACCAAAGCCCACATGATTGGGAAGCAAGCTCTTTAACCACACAGCCACACCTGCACCTATATGATACATATACTAACTATGTATATATTTCTTAAAGGACTAAAGTATCACACTTTAAGCTGCTAACTCTTGAAGCTCAAGTGATCACATAATCAGTAACTAAATATTATTTTATCGAAGGGTTTATACACCATTATATGTTATAGGAAATGTATTTTATAAGAGATGTTATGTTAGATAACTGATAGTATTTTACCATAACTGGTATAATATGTTAAGTAAGTGTGGATATATTTAATAATGAATATAAGAAATAATCTAATTAAAAGAATTAACTGGAAGGGGATAATATAGCCTCATTGGTTAACAATATTTTCATTCTTCATTATTTCCGTCATATAAGATCTCTTTAGTGAAACATAGACTTCACTGAATCTGTTGGATAATTTATAATTATTCAAAGATAAAATTACCCAGTAAATATATCGGAATATATTTTCTCACTTACTGCCAAAACATAGCAATGTATAATTGTTCCTAAAACCATTTTTAACATATACATCAGCATTTATAATTATCATCTGTGTTGCTTCTGTAATTGTTTCTTTAATGTCAAATGTGCTGAGCAAAACTAATTTATAGATCAATGTAAGAACTATTGATTTATTTTTAAGTTGATTTTAATCTGAAGGAATATAAGTAATCTAATTAAAAGAATTAAACAGAAGGGTAAAATATTGGTTTAATGACAAATAATATTTTCATTCTTTCATTAAATGGGAGATAATTCCATACATATTTCCGTCATATAAGACCTTTTCAGTGAAATATAGACTTTCACTGAATATGTTGAAGCAGTGCTAAAAGAATCACAAACTATAATTAATGTAATCTGGGTAGGCATAGAAAATGAGTGTATATATTAAAACAAATATGCGGATGAGTTACTGTTGATTTTTCTGTATTTTAACAGATTATAACCACCATAATATAATATTATTCAGACATAATAATGATTTACTCTAAGATGACAATATTGTTAGTATGACATACATATACAAATAACAAACAATATAAATCTACATATATAAATGTATATCTACATACATATCATCTCATGCGACCCAGATAACAGGAAATCAAATATCAAAGTTGAGAGGTGTAGTAAATCCCGACAGCTGTTTGTGGAAGCAAATCCGCACTAGAAGATATTAGCCTCCTTCATTAGGGTGGTGAGATCGAAATCAAACAAATCAAATCAAGATGCAGGGAGTTATATAGTCATAGTGTGGTGTAGTGAGAGGTAAGGATATATTAGTGGAAGGAGCAGATAGGTTGTTCGATGGGAGTGAAGGATAGGGGAGTAAGAAACATGGTTAAATCAAGATGATGGCGTGGGAGGTGAGATTAATAGTGAAAATGGTGGTGTCTCAAAAGTTCTCAATGTGAGATAATTGAAAAGAAATTAAGTTTGGGATGGTTTCAGAAAAAGATAGAAAGAAATAAGAAAGGATAGTTGTTAGGATTTTGGAATGGTGTGCCAGTAGAATAAAGGAATTTGAGGTTATGAGACGTGGGGGCGGCAATTATAGGGTGAGATCGAAATAACTTATACTAGTAGGGTGGCTAAGGGGAGTTTTAGAAGGGAAGTGGCAGAGAGGTATATAGCAGTGAATACCAGTAAATTGAGGGTGGGGTGAAATGGAGTGAAATGGAGTGAAGTGAGGGTGTATTTATAGCAGTGGTATGAAAGTGAGTGGATCCACGTAGGGGGACTTTGCGATCAAAATAGCCTCGAGGCGGTCGGTGGGGTATTTTGAAGATTGATGGATTGTGGATAAGAGGAAGAATGTGTGGTGGATTGAGGGTTAGTATTAGGTAGTGGCGAGGCAATCTGGTCCTTAAATTTAGTGTTGGGGATATAATAGATATTTTCATGGAAACCACTGGTTTGGAGAGCCTGGTTGTAATACGGGGCGTGATTATTAAAGATATCTTCATTTGTTGATAAGTTGGAGATCCTTATAGCGATACTTGTGACTATGATATTAAGGATATTAAGGGTAATTACTGGGTGATTGGATTGGACATTTATGTATTGTAGTGTTTGATTAGGCTTATGAAAAGGGTAATAGAGGTTTTTATTTAGGTCTAGAGTGTATACAGGAAGTTGGTGATTTTCGTGTTAATTTCAAAAAAGATGGTTAGGTTGTAATTTTAAAACAACTTATGGATGACCTTTGTGATGCGTTCGACAGAGGGTTTAGAAAAACATGTAGCTCTAAGGAGTGCATCATCCCTATAAAGACCTCCTGAGAGGTTGAGAAAGTATTTATTTATCTGGGAAAGAAGGAATAAGCCAACTAAATCAGTAGCCTGGGCGGAGTCAGATGAGTTTATAGTTATATCAAACAAATCCATAGTTGAGTTGCGGCCCCAATAGTTGTTGTTGAAGTGAATTAATGTTTTCCTTGCAGCAAGGATGATATCTATGTCAGTTCGGGAAATAGGTTCATATTTTCTAGCGAAGATTAAGGCCTTATTAATAGTATAGGTGAAATTGAAGTATAGTAATTAGAGATATCAAACTGGAGGAAATGGGTGCGTGGTTTATTAGGAAGGAATTGGAACCAAGTGATGACATCACCGATGCAGTTCCAAAATGGAAGCTTAACCTTACTACTAACCAGGGGAGGGACTCAGCTATTATGCATTTGCTAATACGACCCAGGTCCGATTTAATGGGGTATATTATTCTAATTGAGGGTTTGGTGAAGAAATTAGGTTTATGATCTTTCAGGGGTTTTAGGTGCGTAAGGTTCAGTTCTATTTAGTGGTTCAAGGTACGTGATGAGTCTACAATGAATATTGTTGATGTCCTTAAGAGAGTGCATGTTTGTAATTTCCATTTAATTCCTTGGTTAGAAAGTTTGTATACGTATCCGCTGGGAGGGAGTAAAGATTCCCCAGTTTTATCCGAAAAGACGTGCAGGTGTGGAGAGTTCCTAATGTTCAAAATGATCCTAGAGAGGTCCTTCTGGAAAGTGTTGGTTGCATTAGAGAATTTGATATTTTTAATGATCTGTAGTAGGTGCTTTTCAAAGTTTGCCAGAGCTGGGTTTGGTGGTGGAATTTTATAAGATTTTCACTGCCACCTCACTACCTATCGCCAATTTTCATACCACGCTATAAATACACTCTCAACCCCACTCCATTACCCCCACCCCTCAATTTACTGGTATTCACTGTCATATACCTCTCTTGCATCTCCCTCGTAAAACCTCTCGTAGCCACCCTACTTGTATAAGTTATTTGGTTCCCCCTTCTTATTGCCGCCCCACGTCTCATAACCTCAAATTCCTTTATTCTACTGGCACACCATCCCCAAATCCTAACAACTATCCTTTCTTATTTCTTTTTATCTTCATCTGAAACTATCCCAAACCTTATTTCTTTTCAGTAATTTCACACTGAGAACTTTGAGACACCACCATTATCACTATTAATCCGCCTCCCACGCCATCATCTTGATTTAACCATCTTTCTTCCTCTCCCTACCCTCGACCCAACATCCACCACTGTCATCGAGCCGCCTATCTCCTCCTACCACCACTACTATGTACTTACCTCTCACTACACCCCACTCTACCTATATAACTCCCTGCATCTTGATTTGATTTATTTGATTTCGATCTCACCACGTTGATGTAGTAAGCCAATAACTTTTAGTGCGAATTTGCTTCCACAAACTCGTGGCAAGAGCCCACAGAAACAGCTGTCGGATTTACAAAACCTCCCCTCTTTGTTCTTTGAAGTCTTGTTACCTGAGTAAATCTCAACCTGTATATAAATCTGTATATTCATACTTGAATGCATTTGAATGCACTAATTATAGTGATCTTCTGAGTGCAATAGATATGAAAATCGATAGAGTGTCGGGTCAGAATATCCTTTTCAACAGTTAGCTATATTCTTTTACGTTCTGGGCTTAGACCTATATTTATTAATAAATTTACTTATTTATCTGTATATTTGTCTATTTTTTTGTTCATCTTTCGACTTCTCAAGATTGATAAAATAAAGCACCGAACATGATTCCCCCCGTCCTGGGACTCCGTCGGTTACGACGACGAGTGTTCCAGCTGATCTGATCAACGGAATAGCCTGCTCGTGAAATTAACGTGCAAGTGGCTGAGCACTCCGCAGACACGCGTATCCTTACCGTAGTTCTCAAGGAGATTCCGCATGACACAAAATGTGACATGGCTGGCCCTTTGAATTACAGGTACAACTCATTTTTACCAGCTGGATGCACTGGAACAACGAGAAATAAAGTGTTTTGCTAAAAGACACAACGCGTCACTGGGAATCGAACTCACGATCGTGAGTCAAATACCCTAACCACTAAGCCACGTGCCTTCTCACCAAACATGACACCAAAAATGACTAAGGGTTGATATAATTGACGATATCACATCCCCACAAGACGAACGGCCTTGTATTTATGTTAGAAAACTTTATATTGGCTGGAATTGTTAGAGCGTTGGAGAAGTGCTCTGCAATATTTGTTCCGATTCTAAGTTCAAATCATGCCGCGACCAACTTTGACTTTTATCCCACCGGGGTCGATAAAATAAAATGCCAGTTAAGTACTTGAGTCAATGGTACGAACCCCAGTACTTGACTAACACCCTTACCTTCGAAATTGTTGGCCTTATGCCTAAATCAGAAAATATCATTATCATTATTTTGATGAAAACTTTCAGCTTATTTTGCTGGATATAATGGAAAGTGACAGCTGCCCACAGCCAGCAGATTAAGGTGTCACTTGTTTAGTGATCATGCTTCGAGAACCCCGTGGAGAACTCTTGCGGTTCCAAATAATGCTGATTTTTTGAGCTACGTTGGTAATTGAGCGCTGATACTTCCAACCGTGCCGATCACTATTGGTATCACGTCCACTTTCTTCATTGTCCACAACCTGCGTATTTCCCACTTCAATTCGTTATAGTTGTTCACTTTTTCTTCTTTCTTTGCGATCTTTTCGATCTTATTGTCACGAGGAGATCCTATGTCGATTATCAGGCAGGTTTTTTTTTTCTTTTTTGTTCACCAGAACAATGTCAGGTTTCCTATGTCTAATCTGAGGGTCACATTCAATCATTGCATCCCATAGGATTTTGCAATCTTCATTCTTAGTAACTCCCTTTAGAATTTGGTTATACCACGTCTTTGATCTTTCTAGGCCATACTTTTCTCAGAGCTCCCAATGGATCATCCTTGCCACCCTGTTATTTCGTCTTTTGTATTCGCGTTGTGCCAATTTCGAGCATCCGCTAACAATGTGCCATATTATTATTATGTTTATGTTTTACTTCTTTCAATTTTGTTTCCATTTCTTGTCGAGTGTCTTCTTGACTCCTAGGGCAAAGAAACTCATTGTATACATTGGTAGGCCATTAAACTAAACACACCAGATTCTTCATTTTCAGGATGAAATGAAGTTATGTAAAAATATATAAATGCAGCAGTTTGGTATCTTCATGTTTCGGAATCACTTTTAATATTCAGTTATTTGCTTATTGCAGGTGGGCAAAATGTCCCATTGGTTGCAGTTTACAATGAGATTTGAGATAGAATTTACACCCAACTGCCTTCTTTTCTAATAGGATATATTCAGTCCAGTTAATAATATTGAAGATGTATGTGATTACAGACGTGGCTAACATGTGATACCTCAATTTTGTTTCTGGCATTCATCTTAGTTCTCAAAATAGCTCTTACTCTACGATTCCTTTCTTATCTTTCCCTCCATTACTAGGTACTTAATTCCATCTCCATCACAGACACCGAAATACATATAACTGCCCTTAGGTTTTAATTCTTTTATTTTAATATCTAGGGTGATGTTGCATGTATTTCACAGGTTTTCTTAGACAAGTGTAAACTTGGCGTATGTTTCATGCCCAAATTCCTTTTTCATGTTATCACTAAATTGTTTGACTGTGTGATGAAGCGCTTGCAGTTGTTCATCATTTTTCGCAAATAATTTCAGGTCATGCATATAGAGAAGAGAATTGGTTGCTCTTTTCATACCTCTTGTATTCAGAAGTTGTTTCATTTAGGAGTTTACTTATGGATAAAAGTGCTAAACAAAATAACGAAGAAGATAATGAGTCTCCTTGGAAGATGGCACATTTAATATTGACTTCTCCAGAATTGATTGCTGTAGTGTCTGTGTCAGTCATGCCCTAGAGAAGGGACAGGGGAACACATGAGAGAGGTGGAGTCCCCAAGTTTCCTTCTTCAATCGCAGTGCCAACTAACTAGGCGGTTAATCTCTACGGTATAAATTACAGGTATTCTGTATTACGCTAGACATTGATCCTAAAATCCATGTGAGAATCATTTCTCCAGCCTCTTATGATATGCCCTATCCTGCTGCCAACAGTTTCGCCATACCCCTAGCATGGGGAGCTAATAGGGTGCTATCCTTGCTTAAGAGAACCACGGGTTACAGTTTAACGTCATTGCCATGCATTACCAGAATTAGCTGGATGGATAAAAGAACTAATGAGTGGGTCCTTCGCAAGATAAAGTGCCAGCGAAGACTGTTAAATACTATCATGAAAAGAGGAATGGACCTTCACTGGCCATATACTCAGAAGACAAGACCTTGACAAGTTCCTTTTAACGGGTGTGGCATATAGCAAAAGAACAAGAGGAAGACCTAAAACTAGGTTTAGCGATAACATCAAACAAGCCAGTGGTGGAAGTTTTGCAGAACTGTGCAGACCGGCACAAGACAGACATAGGTGGAGGGCCGCGTCGGATCAATTATTTTAGCCTTTCGTCTCATAGAGAGAGAGAGTGTGTGTGTGTGTGTGTGTGTGTGTGTGTGTGTGTGTGTGTGTGTGTGTGTGTGTGTGTGTGTGT
>JAOPUL010514317.1:0-11078 GCA_027564515.1 Octopus rubescens | reverse complement strand
AGTGGATTTGGTAGACGGAAACTGAAAGAAGCCCGTCGTATATATATATATATATATATATATATATATATGTGTGTGTCCTTGTGTCTGTTTGTCCCCCACTACCGTTTGACAACCAGTGTTGGTTAGTTTACGTCCCCGTAACACACCACTTCGGCAAAAGAGATCGAAAGAATAAGTACTGGGGTCGATTCATTAGACTAAAGGCGGTGCCCCAGCATGGCCGCTGCCTGATGCCTGAAACAAGTAAAAGCTAAAAGACATTGATTCTGTATGTAAACCAAATCACTACGCACACAAAATACTATTATTTGCTGTTGTTTCATTAACATTGGGATGTTAGCCGTATTTACTGCTTAAAAATCGCACCTGGAGAAAAGAAATCAGTGTTTACCAATCGAAAGAATCTCGAGAGGGCAGACTCGTTAGAGCACCGGGGCAAAAATGGCTTGTGGTAATTCTTTCTGTTCATTACGTTCTGGTTTCAAATTCTGTAGTGGTCAGTAAAATCGGAGTCTATAAAATAAAGTATCATTCAATGAAAAGTGGGTTGATTCAGACACCTTCGAAAATTGCTGCCCTGTGTTTAAATTACAAATATTTTGCTCTAGTTTTCAATACTGAATTTCTTTCCCTTTTTCTTTGTTGGAGCTTGCTAATAAATACAGATTAAGAAAATAAAGCATTTATATACATGCAATGAAATTAATGGGTCAGATTCGGCCCGTGGTTCATACATTGTCAGATTATGGTGACCCTGTCTGATAAACATTAATCGTAAATAGCATTTAAAATAAACAGAAATTCTCGAATGTATGGGAGATTACTCTGCAAGATGAGGAAAATTACCTAGAGTTGCGTAACTTGTGTACATTTTCTTTGTAAGCAAGCGAAGGTATGTTTGTAAACGATTTAGTCCACAATAGAGCGCTACGCAAAGTTCAACCATGTGACGTTATATTCTGAATTTAAATACAACCGATGTCTACTTTGCTTTTCATCAACCGAGGTCGTTATAATAAAATAGTAACAAAGTTTTGCGGTCGATATCAACAACGCAGCCTGCCCAAAATGTGTGGTGTAAGAAATACTTGCTATCATCACGTCTATAGAATAAATACCAGTTATATTCTGGGTTACGTTGAATTATAAACAACACACACCCAAAGTATGTTGCCAAGTATTAATATTATAAACTGATTAGTTAAAATTTGTTATAGTCTGACTAGCATGTAGAGGGTATCGCACAGGAGTGGGTTGTATCTTCAGTTAATTCCCTTACATCTGACTTCTGATGTGCAGCGGTCTATCTAGTTATAAGGTAATGGTGGTGGTAATGGTAGAGATGGTAAAGGTAGTTTGTGCTGGTCTAGATGGTGTTGTACAACAGCATAGCTGGTGTTGTTGATTGTGGTGGTCGTAAGGGTGGAGAACCAGCGGCTTTAAGACCGCATGTGGCCTTTTAAACCATTCTGTGTGACCTTTTGAATGAATCCAAATTTTGCAGAACAAATCTTTTAAGTCATTGAAAAGTTAGTTAACTTGAGAATTAACAATTTTTTTTCCATTTTTTTAAGTTAATTAGTTAGATTTTTACAAAATAATGTATAGATTTTGAAGAATATCTAATTGAGGTTTCTTGAAATTATCAAATTACATAACTTAATGCGGCCTTCCAACGTGAAAAGGTTCCCCACCTCTGGTCTATGTTGTGGTGGTGGTGGTGAAGATGGTGGTGGGCAACAGTTGTTGGGAGTGATGTTGTTGTTGATGGAGTTAGCGGTGCTGGTAATGTACAATAGTCTGTATGGTAAGAGTATTGCTGGTGGTGTACAACAGTCTATCCTTCTATGCTGGTGACGTTACTACTGTCGTTATTGTTAGCAGTCGTGCTAGTGCACAACACTCAGAGTGATGATAACAGTGGTAGGGTGGTAGTGAAGTACAACAATCTATGTGGTGGTCATGGTGACGTTGCTATTACTGTTGTTGGTAGTGTTGGTAGTGTGGTGACGAAACCGCCCTGCATGCACTTGATCAGTGTCCGAGAATTGTCCTATGTAGAATGGATCAGGCTTTGAGCCAACGTCATGAAGATTTTTATGTTGTTTTATATTGATCAACCCCTTCCCCTTACAACCAAAAAAATAAATAAAACCAAACAAAAACAAAACAGTCCACTTTTCCCTGTCTTGTGGCTATAATTGACCACCATCGTTCAAGTATGACCATGTAGCTGCAAATATATTCCTGACAAGATTTTTGTTGATGGAATGGCAGTTACCCATTCATGCAAGTCTCTCCCTACACTACTGTCATCGCAAACATTGTTATCAAGACACAAAGTGCCGGAAGAGATAGCTCAAGTTATTTTACCCGACTCTCTAACAGTCCCACCAAATTCACCGCCCTGGTATTATTTTATAGAACCCAAAAGAATAAAAGGCTAAGTTGACCTCAGCTGGATTTGAACTCAGCGTGCAGAGAGTCGGAACAATGAACGCGAACATTTTGTCTAACACTCTAACGAATCTTTCAATTCGTTTCCTCTTATGGTTATATGGTGAACTAAATTGAAATTATTCAAAGCAAACAATTTTCCTTTTCGCACAAACCATCATCGGTTTTCTAAGTTTCCTTTGGAGGAAAAGGCAAGGATGGAAGAGGAAGAACTGCCTTTCGGAAAATTTGTATTACGTATGTCTCAACTGACTGGAATTATTTTCAGCATACATCAAAGGTTCGGAGTACACTGGAAAAGGGCACTTATCCTTAGCAGTAATGGTAAACCTGGAAATTTGGGGTTCCCAGTTTGACCGCAGATAGATGTCCGTTTATCAGGACACTGCACTTAGCTTTCTTTCATACTGATCTTTAGTTAAGCCTATTTTCTCATCCTTAATGAATTAAGCAAAATCCAAACGATTTTTGAAATTGTTTATATTAGTGCCTCTTAGTGCATCAATGTTGTGCTAGATGAAAGGAAAAAAGAAAACCATAAAATGGTTTCAAAGTTTGTCTTAGGGCCAGCAATTCCGGAGGGGAGGATAAGCCGATCACATCGACCCAGAGATTAACAGGTATTTATTTTATCGACCACAAAAGGATTAAAGATAAAGTTGATTCGGCGGAATTTGAACTCAGAATGATAATAATGGTTTCAAATTTTGGACCCAAGAATGATGAAAGGCAAAGTCAACCCCGGCGTCATTTGAACTCAGAACGTAAAGTCGGAAAAATTGCCACTAAGCATTTCTCCCTGCGCGGTAACGACTCTGCCAGCTCACCAATAATAACCATTGTTTTTATCAAGGTAAAGCACTACCAAAAGTCAACATTATCAACTGAGATACGGGAGCAATTGAGCAAATGAGAGATTGGTGGGTTTAGTATGGTATGCTCTCTAAGTTTTGTTGGTTAAATGCCAAAAATGTTTGTGGCCTCTCGAGAAATGTCTAATGCAACTGGCAGCAGAACGGGAGAATTTCCAGTTATGTTAGCTGCTGAGAAAGAACACAATCAAAGGGAATACTAGAGATAATTTCCGTCCCTTAACCCTGATAACTGCTGAGATATAGGCCAAGGCGTTAGGAAAAAGATCGGCGCTAATCGTCGGTGGATTGATGGAGAAAGCATATATGCGATCTCCAAATAGATGCAGCAACGAAAAGCTCTACAGAGGGAGTCGGTAACAAATCTGATGTTGGTGGATCCCGAATAAATTTCGCTCCGTCAAAAGCTTTTGAGAGTTTGACTATTGGTATTTTGGCATCATTCTTAAAGCAGCCAGTTTCGAACCCATTTTCAGAAACTAGATTGCATGAATGAGTAGTGACACGTGCTTGTTAAACAAAGTGGACGTTTTATATCATGTGATCGATCAATTAGAGGTGTCCTTCATTATCTCGTCTATACGTACTAGCTCGCAAGCCATTTCTGCGCAATTTAGAACTCTTGTGGAGCATCTCGTTCGAGTTAGGATGTGGAAGAGTTTTGTTGGCGTATACGGAAAACATCACCGCAAAGGTGTCACCACAGAGGTGCAAGTAGTCGATTCCATTCTAAAGGTCTAAGAAGCGATGGCAGGAGCAAAGATGATTTGGAACAAGTCGGTAGGCTTGCGGCTCAGCACCTTCAGAAGTAAGTCAATGTCGACGAACAGTATCGAGGTCGCTGAGTACACGAACTGGTTAAATTACTTGGGGTCTGAATTAGTCTGGACCCTTAGGTGGACAGAAACTGGTATGAGATTAGGAAATGTTGGAAAGACTCACTCAGAAATGGGCTGAGAAGCTTTTACCGAAGGGTGAAGCAGAGGGGGCGAATTCCTACATCGCCTCCATCATAACTTACCACCTGAATCTGATGTTTTGCTTCAGTTCCCGCTTGTCCAGATTCGAGCGTCTGCTTTTCTGCTTCCTGTGGAAAGGTCACTTTTCATTGGTCAGGTGGGCTATCTGATCGCAACGCCCTTCGGAAGCTAGGCTCAGGATGCTGTGGTTGCTGATGCACAGACACCTGCAGATTTGATCTTGTTTCCAAGGCGACCCTATCACCCTGATATTTATGCATCCTATTCTGAGGATCACCATGCTAAAAACAAATTTTGTTTTTTGACGGAGAAGAGCTCTACTTACAATTGTTGTCTGGTATGATGACTCCCTCGGTTCTTGGTGTGGGTGTTTCCACGAGGGTTTTATAAAGTATTTTGCTGTAAGTGTTTGAAAAGGACCCAACAACATTTGGAAAATTGATTTTTAGGGTGTTTTATAGGTGCTGTGGGATTTTTGAAATTCGTATGTGGTTTGGTGGTGTGTTGTGCTTTGGAAAAAAAGCCTGCTAATGTGATATCTGTTTTGTCTCTTTAGTGTGTCATCAGTTGCGTGTGGGTTGTGTCAATGGCTGTGAGGTCGCGGTGTTTGTGGTGCCTGTATGTAATGTTTTTTCTGTTGGTGTCGGAATTGGTAGTGCTAGTGGAGTTGTTGTTGTTGTTGTTGTTGTTGTGGTTGTTGTTTGTTGTGTGTGTGTGTTGCTACTGTTGGGCTGTTCAAGCTCTTTACGCTTCCTCGTTTTTCCAATGCCTTAGGGTTTTTCTTTTTTGGCGGGAGGGGGAACACTGTGTACTATTCCCCCATCTCGATCTCAGTACTCGAGCAGTCCGAGTTGTTTGGGTCGGGAAGAGGGACATTTTCTGGCTCTTGGTCTTGTTGAGGTTCATTTGTTGCTACTGTTACTGCCGATGGTGGTGGTATTATTGGTGGTAGTGATTTTGGTTTTACTGGTGCTTGTCGTGGTGGTACTTCTGCTGGTGTCATTGTTGTCGGTGGTGTCTTGCCGACGGCTGGAGGTGGCCTCGCTGTTGCTACTGGTGATGGGGTTGGTGATGTAAGGATTACTGGGCTCTGCTGCTGCTGGTGCTGGTGCTGTTGTTGCGCTGGGGGTGTTGCCAGCACTGGCCGACTCACCTCCTTATATTTGGGGCAGTTGACCTTGAGGTGCTGGTCACTGCCACAAGAGTAGCAATTCGGCCTCCTGCCCTTCACAGCCACATGAAGTCTTGTGCTATCGCGTAGTTAAATGGAATCGTGTATGGAATTTATTGTTTCTTGTTCAATTTGACCCGACCTAATCTGTTGGTGCAACTTGTACACTTCAAATATTGTGGTGGTGTCCTCTATATCTAAGAGGACAGCCGCCACCAGCGAGCATATATTTATTTCAGGGTACATCTCAATTTTGATTTTTGTATCCACTGACCAAGAAATTTCGGCACGAGCAGGAGATCTTCTAATTTAATGGTTCTGTGGAATGCTGTCTTGCTTGTTCCTCTGTGGGAAAACGCACTTCTAGAGGGCCGAACCATTTCCCACGTGTCACATAGGTTTTGTTTCCCCATATTGGTTTTAGAATCAATTTTAGTTTTTATTGCGTTGCACGTTCCAGTCCACTTTTCTTTTTGTTTATGCACTTACAAACTATAGTTTTCCGGCTGGTGCTCTTAATTACTTCCTGTGGGGTTTTTAGTGAGACATTGTTGCCCTGTCTCCCTTTGAACTTTTTATGTGGTCCAATGAAATGTTTAACCTTTCCTTTGTTTGTTTTGTTGCGAAAGCGAAATCGTGTGTGTTCGTTTTGCCTTCTGAACTGTCTCCGCTATCTCTACAGTTCATGGCGGTGGTTGCGTTGGAAACATTTGCTTCTTTATGCTCTGTATTTTCTGCACTGTCACTGGTGCTAGTGCTGTTAGTAGTGGTTCCACTGCTACTGGCGTTTACTAGAGGGAGGAAATCCTCACTGTACTAGCTGTCAGAAACCCCACTGGTACTTCCATAGAGAGAGGAAGCTATCTTGCTCCTCTCAATGAGAAGCAATAACATTTTAAAAAAGGGCTATAAGCCAACATTCGCCACTAAAATGGGAAACTCGACAACGAGAGCCCTCCTGGTGAACAACCAGTGGCTGAGAAATATTTAACAACTAAAAAAAAAAAAAAAAAATCAGCAACAATTTCAAAGCAAAATTCCAACTTACGGAGCACAAAAATTCACGTCTTGACACGACTACAACAACAACAATAACATCACCACCACCACTATGTATCCCGACAAAAGCATGAAGAAGCGAACGGAGGAAAACAGTAGAACCACTTCCACTACCACCATCACAAAAGCCAACCCAAGCAACAAAAACAACAGTAATCAACAAAGAAAAGAAAAATTTAATTCTTCAAGCCGAACACCTGATTTACAAAAAGCGAAAAGACAATTACGTCAGCTTTTTGTAAACCGACGATTCTATGGGATGGCTAACAGAAGAGATTAAATCAACAGAAAAGGATTTGGCTAGTGCCAAAATCCATATAAACAGGAGTGGCAGGGTTGTTCACCTCAACACACCAGAAGAGGTGCTAGAGAGAGCAAAGTAATGCACTGTAATATACCGATGCATATCAGTGCAAAGGAAACAATTAGAAACAGCTATGCAGGCCCATTTCGAAAGATGCCTGAGGCCTGTGTGGCATCTAAAAGATTATGTCGCTCGTGGCAGAGCCTTTGGCACAGTGGAAGTAAGGTTTCTAACCTAAAGACTGAGAAGATCCACATGATCCCTACATGCATCGGTCGGAGAGTTATCAAAATAAAGGTGGCGGAGGTACCACCAGAAGTGGCCATCCCCCTAGTGGCAGTGGCCGTGTTATACCGCATAGAGGACAGCGTAAATATTCTGCAAGTCCACAAAATTTAAAAAGAGAAAATTGGTTGGGTATAAGGATGGAACTCTTGTTGCTTGCAATTTTCGCAACAGCACAAGATATTCCAAACATCATCCGGCTCTCTGGAGGATCGAAACTGTTTGTAGCGGTAGAGGGCAGAAGACCGAGATGCCACATTTGTGGAGAAACAAGCGACTAAAAGGCCTTCTGCCCCAGGCAAACGAAAGACAACCCTGCACTGCTGCCGACACCTCCAACCCAAACAACAACAACAAGAGAAAAAGCGCCAGCAGAAGAAGGCAACCACAAGGGCTGCGAATACAACAGCAACAGTATCAGCAACATAAATCACAATAGCAGCGACTGCAGCAACAACAAAAACAACAACAGTGGAAGCAACAGAACCATTCAAAACAACATCCATATCCACAGAAGAAAACCAACTAGGCCCTCAGCATTTGCCCCTGCCCTGTTCCGACCAGTCAGACATGTCCTGCGCGGAGGCGGACAACGGACAGCCTGGGTGGCATCTGGTCGGTAGAGACAAAAAAACCCCAGAAGAACGCACTGACATCAACAGAAAATAACTGGCATGTGTGGCCAGAGTGAGGAGACTTTTTAAAACAAAAATACAGGCATCCACCCCAACGACAACCTCACCAACACTGTCAAAAACAACAATAACAACAACAACATTAATCCCATCGCTAAGGTCAACACCACCACTCTTACAGACACCACCATCACAGGCACAACCCAATTCACAAATAAAACTGGTAGACCACACACCCCAACAGCAGCAGCACTGAAGAATAATACATTACAAGGCAATAAACACAAACAGCACAGAACTGGTGCAATACATATGTAACCTTACAGGGATCGTACACATTAATTCCATCACACCAACAAAGAACACACCAAAACACATAAAAATCGTCAACACCTCACAACAAACGTACGCAACCCTAAAAACTAACTTTCCTGAAGGAATGGGGGCTTTCAGGAAAGAGGGTAACAGAAGGCTGTACACAGAACTGGTCATGGAAGCATCCAAACATGACCATGGGGACGAAAAAAAAACATCCGTGCCTCACCAGGAAAATAACATCATCACTGTATGTAACCTCCACTTTCAATCCTTTTTCTAGCATGGCCATGCTTAAGATAGGCAGCATAAATGCACGTGGCCTGGGGTCGCCTTGGAAATAGGGCCATCTACTCAACGACCTCAGGTCACTAAGTCGATGTATTGACCATCAGTGAAGCCAGACTCTCGGACCGACAAACTTTCCTGCCCATTTCTGGTGGATACGTGATCTATCTTCATGTCGACCGGGAATGGGAGGTGGAACTGCAGTGTTGTTCAGGAGAGGCCTGGACCTCAACAGAAAGACCATCTTCCTGGATCCAGAAGGTAGGTTAGTGGTCCTGGGCGTGAACAGTAGTGACGGGGGTACCTTCAGACTGGTAGCTGTTTATGCCCCGACAGGAGCAGGACAGCTGGATTCTTCAGACGTTTGGAGGTATACCTGGGAACGTTGCGACCTTGAGTGTTAGTTGGTGATTGGAACGCCGTCTTAGAGCCACGCTTGGACTGTGTGGGGCTAGCGGATAGAATAGGGTGTAGTAAAAGCCTCGCAACCTGCTCAGACATTTCCAACTGTCTGACAAGTAACGACTGAATTTCCCGGATGTGCCAATGTGGACATCCAGGTCATATTTAGACAGGGTATTCTGTAGATCGGTAGAAAAGTTGTCCATTTTTCAAACTGGTCAGCTACATAGACCACAAATGTGTGAGTTGTACGGTCGACCTAGATAAGCTCAGAAGGCAGGGATCCGGTTACTGGAAGCTGAACGCGTCACTCCTGGCGTTCCGATCTTACAAAGAACAGATTAAGGAATTAGTTAAACGGGCGTTGACGGGGACAATCGTCAACAACAAATGGTGGTACACCCTGAAAAGGGCAATTAGAGTAGAATCAGTTAGGTTTAGTAAGGCATTAGTGACAGAAAGAAATAAGATAGAAGGCAACAAAGTTAGAAACTTACAAAAGGCATTGCAACCGGCGTGCTGGCAATGAGATTGGCCCTAGACCAATTCTTCAACGCTAAACACAAAGGTTGCATTGTCAGAGCTAATACGCGTGCTCCAAGACAAGAGGGAACGAAAGCCGCTCGATAGCCCCGAGTGGCAGAGGTGCAACGTGGCGAGAAAGCCAAAATACGGTCTTTGCTTGACCAAAACGGGCGCACGGTTGCCGAGCCCGGGCAGACGTGTGCGGTATTTCAGCAGCAATTTGCCTAATTGTTTGGGACGAGTTGCTCTTCGGAACGCGGGCTGGACTTCAGTGCTTACATCGACGGCGTGCCGCGACTCTCGAAAAGGGCTGCAGAGTGTTGTGAAATGCCAATAGCAGCCAGCGAAATACGAGAAGCGATGATGGGCTGCACGGCGGGAAAATCTCCTGGTTTGTATGGTCTGCCCTAAGAGCTTTACTATTATATGCCAGACTTTTTTGGCGACCTCTTAGCAGATATCTACTGCAACTGGCAACATAACGGGAGAATTTCTAATTCTTTGAGCCGAGGAGCGGTAGCACTGCTGAGAAAGGACGCAGACAAGGGTGACGAAATTAATAATTTTAGACCGATAACGCTGCTGAACGCAGATTTCAAAATTCTAGCTAAAGTATTAGCAAAGAGGTTGGCGCTTGTCGTTGACAAATTGATTGGTGATGCGCACACATGCGCTATCCCAAGTAGATCCATCCACGACAACCTCCAGCTCATGCGATACATAATATACATGGTGGGTAAGGAAGCTAGCATGGGTGGGACCAGATCAATTTAGATCAGTCTAAAGCCTTCGATAGGGTCGACGACAGCCGTCCTAACGACGTCCGGTTTCGGTCCGATTTTCCGTGGCTGGATCGCTGATATGTACAGCGACATTTGTTCGGTATTTCTGGTGAATGGTTACCTTTCGGAACCATTCTACATCATGCGATCAGTCCGTCAAGGATGCCTACTCTCGTCTCTTCTCTATGTATTGGCTTTAGAGCCACTACTGTGGAAACTGGAGGCGTTGAGAGGCATCCCGCGTGAACTAGGACGTTGGAGGACCGTGTCGGCATACGCAGACGACGTCACCGTGATAGTGTCGAACAGCAAGCACATAGAGTTGGTCAGCACTGCTCACAAAGAATACGAGGCGGTGACAGGAGCAAATATCAATCCGGAAAAGTCAGTGGGCCTGCAGCTCATGCCGTCCAATAGCGTCGGGGGATGCTGGACGGAAGGACCGGTTAAATTGCTCAGGGTCTGGTTTGGTCCAGATCTCCAGGTGGAGAAGAACTGGGATGAGGTGACGAGCAGGGTGGCCAATCACACCCAGAAATGGGCCGAGAGAAAGCTATTCCAGAATGGCCGGGTTGAGGTGGCGAACGCCTACATCGCATCTGTTATATATTATCCTGAGTTGTATCAAGTACTGACCGAAAAAAAATCAACGTAATAATTAACACGATATAATATTAAACAATTAATAATACTGTTTGTTACATATTCAATATTTATTTTCAGTCCGTGTTTTCATGTTTACTGCCTTAAACTAGTTTTAGGGCCTCCGTCGGTCATTATTGCCTATGCATCTGAAAATGTATGCGCAGGCCCGTACAAGTTTTATTATTATTAATTTTATTATAATTATTATTAGGGAGCGAGCTGGCAGGATCATTACCGCACCGGGAGAAATGCTTAGCGGCAATTTTCCCGAATTTACTTTCTGAGTTCAAATGCCGCCGGAGTCGACTTCGCCTTTCATCCTTCCGGGGTCGATAAAGTGAGTACCAGTTACGAA
>JAOPUL010513797.1:0-11083 GCA_027564515.1 Octopus rubescens | reverse complement strand
TCGAGTACCGCAGTACTCAAGGTCTTCGAAAACCAAATCATAGGAGATTCCATCGGTTGCGCCCTATCTGGTCTATACATATATATATATATATATATATATTGCTGTTTTTCTTCCGGCACTTCACCTTCTGTGGTTAAATCCTCGGGATAGATAGATACAATAACGTCCATATCAAATATGGGTATCGATTTAACAACTTCTGCTCTCAAAATTTCTCATTGTACATTTCTTAGAAGTAATTATTCCATAATATCTTGAATTCATCACTCATCATCTTCTGCAAGAAACGCTTGGAAATTAATCAAAGTGTGTGTTTGTTGAGTGATTATGCCCTTCGGTAGATCTTATGAAGAGAAACTTACTTTATGGGTTGTGTACCAAAGAGAGACAAAATCCGTTATTTTGTGTTTGGTATCCTAAATCAACATATCTTGTTATGACTTATTTTGCAGATACTGTTTTACCGTTTCTATCACATTTATGTAATCTATTGTAAGAGATTCAATATCTCCATCCATAAGTACATATAGGCATATACAATGATGGCTTAGATGTCGGAAACTTCGGTGTCACTATCAATATTATTCTCATTAAAGAAGAATAAATTTGTATTCTAGCACAAGTATTGAGAAATTCCTTTCTTTTAAAGTAAAATTGTTTTTATTATAACATAAAAGTAAAGAAATATTATGGAAAAATACAAGTAGTTGCATAGATACAAAACTCAAAGTTTGTAATGCTGTCGTTCTTCCAACTCAGATCAATGGTCTGAACAATTTGGACAATATTCCTGTCACGTGCTAAACAACTTATTTTTCTCCTTGTGTCGTATCTGAAGAAGTTTCGAAACATAACACAGCTCGGTGAATTTCCCATACGGTGGAGTTTAGACGTGTCAATGTAGCTTAACTTTTTGTTAAAATGAATCAAAACCATATGTGGACATATTGGTCGAAGGCTTGACTACTCGCAGCCAAAGGCAATGCTGTATTTTGAGATGCAAATGGAGGGTACAGTAGTGGAAGAGGTCGTAAACATTAAGAGACGGGTGGAATCACACTCTAAAAAATGCAAAATAACTCTAAACTTAAGAGAGGTTCTTGTAACAGACAGGACTGGATGGAAGTGTTCGAGTAGCAAGGATCAAGAGCTTACTATTTATTACGATTCTCTGTATAGCAGTGGGTAATATGGACGGTCACAAATCCCAACATAAAATCGCTGGTATAAGTTAACATGTCTGCAAACCATGACAACTGTCTTTCTTTTTCCTTTCTTATCCCCCCAGCTTATTTATTTTCTTCTAATTTCTGGGTTTTGAAGTCATCTTCACATTAACAAAAGAAATACGATATATCCTTTACATTCTGTTCACGTCTTTTCGATTTCGATTTTATTTCCCTTTAACATATTCTATCCCGAAACTCTAGCAGAATTTTGTGAAATGTTTCCAAATATCCGTTTGTTTCTATCCTCTCATCAACAGTGCCTGTCATTTCAGGCTCTGTCTTGTATTTCTATTTACAAGACAAATAGAAGCCAGAAAACATTTTTTCCATCTTCTATAAATATATTTTATTAAAAGTTCATAGTAGGTAACTCAATATCGTAGCCCTCAAGTATATGTTTATATTTTCTTATTTCATTAAATTCTAAGTCATAGTAAATATCTTGTGTGAGTTATTTACCGGTGCATTCTAACTGTAGTTATTGCGAATGCTAGTATTGTCTCTTTGTATTCACTTCATTACTATTTCCTAAACTATTCGTAATACTATGTAACTAAAACAACTGGCGTACTGATGCAGATGGTCTTATAGTTTTGAGATTCCTCTGTTTTCAAAATTAATCTATAATATTCATTCTGGAGGATTTGTTTAAGTGTGTTTCTAGTACTCTGTTAAGGTCAGTGACTCCTAAGTGTTATTTTTTTAATTTGTGTTTAGGATAATTCTTCCATGGATGACTTTTTAACGGAGAAGATATTAGCAGCTTCAATTAATTCAATGTCTTTGCGTTAACCTCGGTGCATTATTCTAATCAGAATGTCTGTCCCTTTCTCCTAAATCTATGAAGCAGAAATATTTCTAGTTGTTTATAATTAACAAAAAGTGCATACATTGAGGTCACTATTATACAAATGATAATTTCCCTAGTATAGCAAATCGATCTGAGACCAACTTGATATGAAATATTGCTTCAAGATGCTAAAGCCAACCGTGAAAAGGTCTGGGGTTAATGATTTAGGTTGAATAATTACTTTTACATTAAGAAGAAAAGTAACTTTCTAAGATCCTGCTGTTCTTTTATGAGAACCTGTTAAATGCTAATTAACTAACTGAAAACGTTTTCAAATTACATGTGTGAGAAATACTGTCAATGAATTCCTGGTATTAACTCATTGCTCGGCTCACATTCTTTCTTTGCCTACGATGTACACATAGGCGATTTGACCAGCTACAAATAGCGGTGGAAATGTGACGTAATTCAGGCTGTGGTCGCTAGGTTATTCTCGGAAACGTTTACTTGTGTATGAGACGCCATCATTTTTCTGGTTTATTTTCTGATGCAGCCGTAAATACGTATCTCTTTATATTGCAACGTTCTAGAAGGTGTAGAAAAATTCTGCCTTGGTAAAATATGGACAGCCACAGCAAATGGAATTAAAGAATTCTGCTTACTGGAGACATTAGTTGTTAAGAACATGATGATGACGACGGTGATGATGATGATGATGATGATGATGATGATGATGATGATGATGATGATGATGATGATCCTTTCTGTACTAGGCACGAAGGACTGACATTTTGGGGGAGGGGAGTAATCGATTACATCGACCTCATTCCGTAACTGGTACTCACTTTATCGACCCCGGAAGGATGAAAGGCAAAGTCGACCACGGAGGCATTTGAACTCAGAACGTAAAGTTGGAAGAATTGCCGTTAAGCATTTATCCCGACGTGCTAAAAATTCTGCCAGCTCACCGCCCTAATAATAATAAAAATAATGGTTTCTGATTTATGCACAAGGCCAGCCATTTTGGTGGGAGGGGGTTAGTCGATTACATCGACTCCAGTGTTAAACTGGTACTTATTTTATCGACCACTGAATGATGAAAAATAAAGTTGATCCCGGCGGAATTTGAACTCAAAACGTAGAGACGGACTAAATGCCGCTAAGCATTGTTGCCCGGCGTGCTAACGATTCTGCCATCTCGCCGCCTTAATAATAATAATAATCCTTTCTATACTAGACACGAAGGCCTGAAATTTTGGGAGAGGGTAGTAGTCGATCTTATCGACCCCAGTTCGTAACTGGTACTCACTTTATCGACCCCAGATGGATGAAAGGCAAAGTCGACTCCGGCGGCATTTGAACTCAAAGCGTAAAGACGGAAAAATTGCCGTTAAGCATTTCTCCCGGCGCGCTAACGACTCGGCCAGCTCGCCAATTTTGTTTTTAATTTGAACTCAGAACGTAAAGACGGACGAAATGCCACTAAACATTTTGCCCGGCTTGATAACGGTTCTGCCAGCTCGCCGCCTTAACTGAATTCATAAAATTGCTTTCAAATTTTATCACAAGGCCAGCAATTTGAGGGAGGTGGGTAAGTCGATAACATCGACCCCTATTGTTCAACTGGTACTTATTTTATCAACCACGAAAGGATGAAAGGCATAGGCAACCTCAATGAAATTTGAACTCAGAATGTAAAGACGAACGAAATACCGCTAAGCATTTTACCCGGCGTGTTCACAATTCAGCCATCTCGCTGCTTAATTGCATTCATAGTATTTGTAAACGTTTAGTATCCCTCACTTCAATCAAACCATTAAAATATATGCTTATCTTAATACTTTCGTGTGTGAATAATATAAAATCATTTTGTAAAACGGTAATGTTTGTGTAGGTCTGTGTATTTTCCATTCTTTTCTTCTGACTTTTTTCTCTTCGGTGTGATTTTCACGCAAATGTGTATAAATATTATTTGCATTTGTTTTGTTATTAGGGAAATAAAATGATGGGGCATGATTGTTTTACATTGTTTGCCCAGAGTTTCTATTTCCTTGAATTATTATCAACGAAATTAATCATTACTTTGAAATGTGATATGAATTGAGAAATTTTAGAAATCTAAAGCTATGTAATAGTATAAGAAAGCTAACATTACTTGAAAGAAAATAAAGAGAAAAATAACATTAAAAATTTATAAGGAGAATCGCGATCATTGACCTTACTATACAGTTAATGAGAAAAGATCTGGAAAATAATATTAAAGAGAGCTGCGCGGTATATAATGATCTTTCGTGGTATCCGTATTCCAGTAGATACTTTTAGAATGCATGTCTCTCAACATTCTTGAGAAAGATTTAAATTAGCCAAAATATTAAAACTATTTAATATCCCAATGTGCCAACTTTTTTAAACATTTTTTGTTACTGTTCTCAAGCAAGCCCCAAGGTAAACTCCATCTGAACAGGTCTAGGATTTTATGCAATCCAGTCATGACTATACAGTTTTTTCTCGGGTAATTCCTTTCTTGGGCTTTATTACAAAATGCTCTTTAGTATGTAACTCATTAATAAAAGTAAATCAAGTCAGTAAAGAAAAGTAACTTATATACTTAATTACATTTTGAATTAGAAGTAGCTCTTATAATGATTTCAAATTTAGGCACAAGGCTAGCAGTTTTTAGAGAGGAAGTAAGTCAATTACATCAAGCCCAGTGTTCAACTTGTACTTATTTTATCGACCATGAAAGAATGAAAGCAAAGTTGACCTCAGCGGAATTTGAACTCAGAACATAAAACGGACAACTTGAAGTGCCCCGGGTCCCCCATAGTTTAAATCCAGTGATGCGAATACAGTAAATATTAAACTAGTATTATAATAGGGATGCTAAGATTCATTTAATACTAGAATTATTATAATAATAATGATTCTAATGAATTAAAAGAATTCTAGTATTAAATGATACCTAGCAACCCTATTATAATAATAGTATAATCCTTACTGTATACCTACTTTTGCAGCCTTCTGCATAATTATATGTTGGAGGTGGTACTCAGTCGATTACTACGACGAGTGTTCCTGTTGATCCGATCAACGGTACTGCCTGTTCATGAAATTAACGTGCTAGTGGCTGAGCATTCCATGGGCACGTGTACGTTTAACGTAGTTCTCAGGGAGATTCAGCGTGACCCTTTGAATTACAGGTACAAAGCTGGCCCTTTGAATTAGAGGCACAACTCATTTTTGCCAGCTGAGTGGACTGGAGCAACGTGAAATAAAGTGTCTTGCTCAAGGACACAACGCGTCACAAGGAATCGAACTCACGATCTTATGATCGTGAGCCAAATTCCCTTACCACTAAGCAACGCGCCTTCACATTATAGTTATATACAACATACATAACTACATATATACTTACATACACACACACACATAATGTAACATCGATAAATACATCCATCTATCCATTCAGAATAGAGAGACATACGTACGTATGAATTAAGAAACGCATGCAGTTACATGAAGACTGTTACGTTAAATTTAAAGTGTATTTAACTGCTGGTCGAAGGATTCCAGCTGATACCTTAGAGGATCCTTTGTTTACTCATCCGCCTATATAATTCGGTAATTAATTATCATCTAGTCATCAACTACCACAATGAGCTTACGAAATATTTAGCTTTCTATTAACATGAGTAAATCTCCCAGTGATGTCTTCTGCAAGAAGAAAATCTAGATAGTGTGAGCTAACGTGTGGAACTAACAGTAATTGAATGGAGGCATCTCCTGGGGATATGTTTACGATTTATTAAACCTCATTGGCAAAGAAATTAAAACTCTCGTGAACCCAGACTCTCATTAAGCCGAGATTTCCATGCTGTATAACGCGATCGAGGGCACAGTGGTCTCACTTTAATTCAACAGTAATCTGTTGTACATTTAATCCATCTGATGTTACTGGTATTCCCTTTCAGCTGAGCGCTGCAGTAAAGCACTGTGAAATTAAGGGTTTTATTTAAAAAACACAACACACTGCTCGATTTATCAATCAAAACCATGATAATAAGATTGTGAGTTCAAATCCCCGAACGAAAAGTGACTAGTAACATTCTCACCAGAAGCATAGTGGCTGATAATAACTTTCGCCATATTAAAATATTAACGGATAGAGATTGTTGGGGAAATCCATTCAATGTTAAGCAATTTTTAAAAAAGTGACATGGGAAATTTTCCCAGGGACAATTCTGCATAAATAATATACGGTAATATGTGATTCATGGTAGTTTTCCCGTTCTCTTTCTAGCAGGTGCAGTTATCACTTAAAGGATCGTTTGTACGTTTATCAGATTATAGATAGTTAACGAGTCACTCCATCAAGCAAGCCTGATGTTCAGTGAACCGATTGATCTTTCTGTTACTCTATTAGAGTGTCAGTTTACTAATCAGCAGTAAATTATATGTTCGCGTGTTGTGAGTAGGAGCGGAATCCAACCAACATTTCAATGTTGTTCCTTCGTATGTGAGAGGAAATCATTTTTCATTCAGCTGTTGACTTTAAGCTATTACTCTAAAGATGAACATAACGAAGGCATCGTAATGAAGGAGAGGAAATATTTGCGTGTGCTTGTAGCAAGTTTGCCCAGCTTTAATTATTATTATTATTATTATTGAGCTGGCAGAATCGTCAGCATGCCAGGAAAAATGCTTAGCGGCATTTCTTCCGACTTTACGTTCTGAGTTCAAATGCCGCCGGCGTCAACTTTGCCTTTCATCCTTTCCGGGTCGAGGAAATAAATACCAGTTGAGTCCTGGAGTCGATTGAATCGACTATCCCCATCCCCCAAATGTTCAGGCCTTGTGTCCAGTATGGAAAGGATTGAATAGACTATCCCCATCCCTGAAAATTTTAGGCCTTTGTTCCCAGTATATAAATGATTTTTAATTGTTAGCACGCCAGGTAAAAGGCTTAGTGGTATTTCGTCCACTAAGTTCAAATTCCACCGCTGTCGACTTTACCTTTCATCTTTTCAGGGTCGATAAAATGAGTACCAATTAAATACTGGGGTCGATGAAACCGACTTACCAACTCCCCCAAAATTACTGGCCTTGTACCAAATTTTGAAACCACGAGCTGCCAGAGTCGTTAGCACGCCGGGAAAAAATGCTCAGCGGTATTTCTTCCGACTTTACGTTCTGAGTTCAAATGCCGCCGTTGTCGACTTTGCCTTTCATCCTTTCCGGGTCGATGAAATAAATACCAGTTGAGTACTGGGTTCGATTGAATCGACTATCCCCGTCTCCAAAACGTTCGGGCCTTGTGCCCAGTATAGAAAGGATTATTATTATTATTTAAGATTTGGTAGTTTCAGGCAAATGTCTACTGCATCACCTGCTACACCTCCATGTTGCCGGGGTGTGCGCAGCATTGTGTGTTCTTTGTTTTTGTTGGGGGAGTGCAAACTCTTTTAGGTATTGTATTGCGTCAGTTTGATTTATTATCAGGCCTGGTTGCAGCTTGTTGTATTATGTTTGTGTGTGAAATGCGAGTTGTGTTCTACTGTTGGTTACCCGGCCTGTAGGGTACATATTGTGGTCGTTACTTATCTTATTGGATACTTACTGTATAGAGTGTGTCTTGTGTTTGTAGATTGTTTTGTTTGGGTTTTATTGGTCTGTTCCTAGCAGGGCTATTTTTGGATAGCGTGTATTGTTGGATGTCCAGGTATAGCATTTACGTGTTTGTTTTCCGCTCTCACAAAGTGATTCTGGGAAAGATTTATTGGATAAGCTTACAGCATTACCTTCCTTCCCATCACACGAGGATAATGAATAATTTCCTAGCAATTCACTCACCGGCCAACAGTGATCGTTCATTGATCTGTAAATGAGTCCATTCAGCTAGGAACATCATCGAATCATCTGACTTCTTCTTGATGATTCACACATGTGACTAATTATCTTATAGCATCTAGGTTGTTGTTGTTGTTGTTTTTTCTGCTATAAACTAACATCTTATCTTGGGGATATACCAAGATTTGTCAATTTGTTTTCAATAAACCTACAAATTTCCCCGAATCCCGTCCGAAGCCATGCATATAACAATGCATACTTTAGCGCCGACATGATTTTTTTTTAAATGTTCTCCATCAGGAACCCTTTTTTATTGTTTTTAATAGTTACAACCAGAAAATGTGTTGATCTTGTTTTTCAATGTTTAGTATATCTCACTTTCTTATGAAATCCGTCATTTTAAGCCGTTTTATTTTTTTATCTTTTTTTGAATAACGCTATTTTGTTCTACATTTCGATTAGAAATGTATATGTACCTTCCATATTAGGATTATTATAAATGAAATAGCTTCTCAGAGTCCTTGCTCTATGTAGCCCATCGTTTATAACTTACACGGTTACCAATGAGACTGATTCTTCAGCATCAGAAAGTCTTTGACATTTAAAAGTATGGGGACTATTCAAATTAAGTTTTATTTATTCAATTCAATTCCTATTACCCAAAAATTCATCATTATCTAGAAAATTTTGTAGAAAAATTCATCATTATGTAGAAAAGCTTCATCACACATTGAATGTCTGATATTAATTATGTGTGTGTCTTAACATATTTTTTTGTTTCGGTGTCAAAACGATTTAGCGTAATTTTATAAATTTCGCGCATTGAGAAAGAAAAAAAATGTTCTCTTATAGCTCTGATAAAATAGACTTGTTCCTCTTAAATCTCGCTGTACATTTTATGCTGCTGTTTACCATAATTTACTTTTAAATTTTCAAATTATTCTTTATTATATTCGTTGGATAAGTGATACTACGAGCAGAAATTAAACGTTATGGTTTTCTAAATTGATCGGATGTGCTGAAGTGTTGGCAGTTAATTGATAATGCAATTTTGAAGTCGTTATTATATTCTTTTGTACAATGACCATTTTGGGGAACAAAGTTTTGATGCATATAAATTTTGAATATTGCAGCAGCTGTTTTCCATACTTCTTACTTATTTGCACGTCAATAAACTTGGAGAGAAATTAAATTTATTTTCTTCATTGCAGAAGTCATATTAGAATTAGCTTAATGAAACAGTCATCTAATATATTATTAATTACTTGTAGATACACCGTATGTCATTCTGCAACCATAATATTGTACAAATTATATTAAAGGGCTATATAAGTCAATACGTGTCCTACAGTGTTAGCAGTGCTGTTAAATCACTTATTAAGATTATTTCAACATATTTTCTATAGAAATTATAGCCAGCACTGATGTTTTACGAAAGTTCGTATCCGATACGTCTAATGTAAGAAACAATGCAATCGAAGATTGAAATATTGGTTGGGGGTGTATATACATATTTCATGGGTTCTTGCTCCTTCATCAGTACCACGTCCAACCGATTAACTATCCATGAACCCGTTGTTTAAATAGCCACTATATATAACGGTGTAATACTATTGGATATACAAATTTTACAAATCAACCCCATCCTGGCAGCTGGTACATACATATTAATGACTTGTAGGGACCCGTATTTCGTTATGCAACAATAATATACTACAAAGTATATTAAACCTCGTAACAAATCAGTGCTGGCTATAAATTCTATCGAAAATCTGTAAAGACAACCTTAATAACTAATGCATTATAGCACAATAATAATGCAACGCGATCTTTAGAGGTTTACAGCCACTATTCATTTTTCTCTTAACATAAAATATTCTCTTTGTATTCCATATAAGACCGAGTCCGCGAGGAAAATTATTTAAAGTTCACGAATCCCGTCAAATTATGTTAGATAAATGTGATATAATTTTTTCTATGTTTTGTCTTTAACGTATGATTCACCTTTACCTTATTATTTGCTATTATGTTGGAAGTGTTCATTTATAAATATTCAAGACATCTTATTCCGTTCTAAAACGAAGTTATTTAAATGTTTCGTTTATAAAGTTGATTTAATTGACATTTCATTGTAATGTGTCATATAGTAATATTATAGGCGACACATTTGAACTTCATACAGCATCGTTATAAAAGAACTGCTCTCGGTGAATTTACAATGACACTATGTTTGTATAAATTGTGTTGAACTTCTTGAAAATCCTACGATGATGCTATCACTAGTATTTTACCTCTTGTCTTAAATTTGTTCTAACTTTCACATATTTTGCAAAAGATTTTACGTATTTGAGCTAAATTCAGTATTTTAACCATTTAGCATTCAAACAGTCCATATCAAGCCCAAAATATTCTGTCTATTATGCTTAAACTGGCCAGATCAGGCCTATCACATCTACCCTACAGTGTCAGTCTAAAAATAAACAAACACATCGTCGAAATCTCAAAGCGACAAGATAATGCATGATTAATTCAAGACAATATGAATAAATAAGCATTACGTTTGACAGAGTAATCTGAATGCTAAAGGGTTAAATTTCATTCTAGAAAAATCGGGTGTCTTAGTTTTTAGCTTGACATTTGAAAATCTATTGTTCATTATTGAAAGTATTCCTCATAATATAAGAAATAAACCTGAATTAACTGCAAACTTACAGTGGGGTGCACATTCCCTTTAACAGAAGGAACGGGAAAAAAACTTTAACGGAAAGGACGAAACGACGAAACGACGAAACGACAGACTCGTCTTTCTTAAGACATGGAAAACAAGAAATATGATAGAAATCAAAACCATGCTAAACTGAAAGCCCACAAAATCGAATACCGATCAAACTGTGAAACAAATATGTGTATACATATATTTATATTTATGTGTGTGTGTGTGTGTATGTGTGTGTGTGTGTGTGTGCATGCGTGTGTGTGCGTGTGTGTATGAGTGTGTGTGTGTGTATGTGTGTGTACCTATATGTGTGTTGTGTGTTGTGTTCTTGAGCAATACACTTTATTTCGCGTTGCTCCTTCTACTTGGAGTTGCGATCGATAGATAGTATTTGCAATCGAAAGAGCAATGGAAAACATTGTTTCCTCGGTCCGATTTGACGAAAGTCGATCGACTGCCGATACATATATATATGTGTATGTGTGTATGTATATGTGT
>JAOPUL010512364.1:0-11088 GCA_027564515.1 Octopus rubescens | reverse complement strand
TATATATATATACATGCATTTACGTATATATATTTCATATATTAAAACAAAGAATGTGTGCGTATGTGTGTGCGTATGTGTGTGCGTATATGTGTATATATGTGTGTATGTGCATATGTGTGTGTGTGTGTGTGTGTGTGTGTGTGTTAACTTCTAGCGCCAAAAGCACTCAACCGATTTTTGTCAAACTTCAAACACACATTACTCATGTTTACGGGCAAGTTTTAAGTACACAATGTTTTCAAAGTTCAACCACGTAAAAAGGGGAAATCCGTGTAAAACAAGTATTCTTACCACTTTTCCCCCTCCTACCCATGATAGGTTTGTTTGCAGAATCCCATTGACATTAATATTTTTCCAAAAATAGATCGCATTGATCTGTTAAACTGCGAAAATCGCGTTCTGCAGGTAAACGGCGGGAGTAACCACAACTCTTAGGCCTCCCCCAATTATCTAAAGTTACCATTACCCAGATTTACCATTACATCTAATCCTATTAGACATAGTTACAACAAAATAAATTTAAACCTACTGAAAATTCCTAAAACCGAAAACAATTGCATGGTGTAAGGGGGTCATGCCAACTCATGGAGTTACAGTGGCGGTAATTGCCCTCATTGTCGTCCTTATTGGGCGTTAAGAAAATTGGTCTTGTTTAAACTAACCGATCATACTTCATCTTATTTGCGCGATCTAAGACAATGTTCAAAACATACATTAGTGCAAGGCCAAACACCATACCCTTTCACCACTTCTCCATTATTACTCCTTTAGCATTCTACCAATTTTCTTCAACTTCACATTTTTGACATGTGTATTTGCAGCAATCCTATAACATTAATTTTCTCATACTTTAAATTACCTTACATTAGCTTATTCCCGTGGGGTAGGAGGTTAACACCTATTTCTCACAGTACTTCATCATCATATATTTCCTCACACTTACAATGGGCTTGCCACCAAATACGATAGTCCCAATTTACAAACAAAACCACCGCCTCCTTTTTCATCCCTTCATCCTCTACCTTCACCCTCCCCCCGAAACTACAATTTCACTCTCTCGCATGTGACACTACATTAATAATCAGGCTATAGAGATAGACAAAAAAATACTACTAATCAGTAATTACCACAAAGCCTACTTCAGTCAGGCGTCGACCTAAAACATAAAGAAATTACCAAATTAATTCTTTGACTGCAGGCGTTCCCAGCGTTCCTCTCGGGTTCAAGGAAACAACCCTTAAAAGTAATCATTAATTCCCCACTTCATCAGATTTACCTCCTACTGTTCACACTTGTTTTTTTAACACCAAACACAACTACTTAAAAGTTTACATACACCTTTCTTCATTGAACAGAACCAAACTATTTCCTCCATACGTCCCAACAATTATCGTCACCCCTCAACTTACCACTTTTACTTACATCTTCCCCCGACACACGGCAACACTAATCTTGCCTTCCTTCTAATTATCTATTTTCCACTTGGTTTATGTAATTCACAATGGATACATTCAATTCCTCCTCACAAAATTCTCCCTATTATCGACTTCCGTCCCATGATATTCTTAAACACCTCCGAAAGAAGGTGTCTACATAGCATGCAGCACCCACCCTCGTATTTTAAAAAGAAATTACCAACATTCGCCCATTAGCACTTCCAGCTACCTTTTTAACATTTACACAATCGCACTAGGTTTTCAAGTAGGTGACAAGTATCACCAATTCTAAGTACTAATCCTTCGAGACTATATCTGCAAGTTTCATTATTCCCACTTGTACCCCTAACACAAAATAAAAAAATAAACAACAAATCATTGAACTCGCCTTAACGATTGCCACTCCTGCTATTGCTTATGGTTTGAACTAATAAGAGGTGCCTGACATACTAGTTATCCCATTAGTTCATCGTATAATAACAAATTGCTACTTTTACTGCAGGAATTCATTTCGACTCCCACTATGATAGGCTTATTTTCCAAACGTGACCAATATTTAATACCTTCAGACATGAAGTAACCATACCAGGAAAGTAACCATATCAGGAATACTGCTCGGCTGACGCCACTTCCATGCCTGTATAGTTTATCTCGAACAGGCAAAGATCCCCGTTAGCACTTCCAGGCCAGGGATTTTTGGAAGTTATCCATTGGTCCCGGACTGAAAGTTCTCCGGAAGAGAGCAGCTAGCTGATCTTCCTCGACGCCCAAGGATTCCCGAGAACCTCGTCGCACTTTCACTCTACTAATCCTCTATAGAAAGCTAAAGTGGACTTTCCACCTATCACAGTCTCCGATTGGTTGAGGGCTGTGAGCGCTTGAAGGCATTCAAATTTCCAAAAGCCTCCTTTCGGTCTTTGATTGACCCAAAACTGCAGCTCTGTTAAGAAACCAACTGGGGTAATATGTGTCTGGCCAACGGCGACCACACCTGTTCACCGTCAAGGAAAAGCTGGAGATGCCGTATCCTTAGCGCATGTTTGCGCATCAACACCTACGGCATGCCCAGTCCACAACGCACTGGGTGCTGACAGCAGATACACCACCTGACAAACGGAACGCGTCCCTTCCATAAGAAGCGAAAGAGTATACGTTCCAATATAATAAGACGAGGACCGGGACAATGCACGAAAGTCAAGCGGTAGGTGACGACTGATGCGTTGTACGTGTTCGCCACTTCTGCCACTTTCAGTGATATCTTCCTCTCAGCCAATTTCTGGGTGAGATTAGTCACCTTATTCGTTATCTCGTCCCAATTTTGTCCATCTGGTGGTCCGGACCAAACAGACACCGAGCAATTAAAACGGTCCGTTTGTCCAGTGGCCAACGACGCAGTTGGGTGACATGGATTTGCTTCTCCAGGTGGCGATCTTCAAGCCACTGACTTTTCCATGTTAATCTTCGCGCATGATACCGCTTCGTAATCCTCCAGAGCGGTGCCAATAATTTCGATTAGTTTATTGTTTGACACCACTACGGTGACGTCGTCCGTCAACATATGCCGACAGGGATCTTTCATATCCTAGGTTTCGCGAGTTGCCCCTCAAAGTCTCCAGTTTGTGTAGTAATAGCTCAAGAGTCAGTACGTACAACAGTGTCGAGAGGGGGCGAACTTGTCGGACTGAGCGCAATATGTTAAACGGTTCTGAGAGGTGACTTTTCACTTTGACCACTGAACAGATGTCGCTTTGCAATGCAGCGATCCAGCTCCAGAATACAGAGCCGAAATCGACTGCCTTGAGAACCGCCCCCAATTATAGATGGTCGACCATATCGAAGGCCTTAGACTGATGTAAATTGATCAGGGCCCCACCCGTGCCAGGGTCTTTAGCCACTTTCTCTATGATGTATCACGTGAGGTGGAGGTTTTCGTGGATGGATCTTTTCGGGATGGCGCATGTTTGCGCCTTCCCTACAAGGTCACCGACGACAAGCGCCAACCTCGTAGCTAATACCTTGGCCAACATTTTGAACTCCGCATTTAGCAAAGTTATGGGTCTAAAGTTATCAAAACTGTCCCCCTTGTTCGGGTCTTTTATCAACAACGCCACTGCTCCTCCGCTCACAAATCTGGGAATTCTCCCATTCTGCTGCCAGTTGCATGTGTGGCAAATAAGCGTGAAGTTCATAGGGTAGACCATCCAAACCAGGTGATTTCCCCGGCGTACAGCAAGTCATTGCTTCCTGTATTTCATGAGCTGTTATTGACTTTTCGCAGCGCTCCGCCTTCGGCGTCGAGAGCCGCGACAATCGGACGAGATAGGAAGTGAAATCCATTATGCGACCCGAATTGCTGCTACTCCAGAACAGTTGTGCGAAGCGCTGTTGAAAGGCCGCACGCCTCTGTTTGGATGTGTTAACATTTCCCCATCGTGGTCTGGTAGAGATCGCATTATGAATTTATTTCCACGCTTGCTTCTGCCACTCGGGCCCATTTAACGTCTTTTGTTCTTTCACGTCTAAGAGTACGTGCCATGACTCTGACAACACAGCCTTCATGTTTCATGTTGAAGAATTGGACTAGTGCCAATCTCGCTGCGAGCACGTAAGCCGTGATGTTTTTCTAAAAGCCTCATCTAACTTCTTGACTAACTCTGCTTCTACTATGTTTCTTTCTACTGCTAATCCTTTGCTAAACCTTACCGATGCAATTCTAATCGCTCTTATCAGGGCGAACCATCATTTCGTGTTGATTAGAGCTCCCGTCAACTCCCGTTTAAATAATTCACTAATACGATCTCTGAAAGCTTTGCTCATCGGCAATGACGCATGCAGCTTCCAGTAACCGGTCCCCTGTCAATGGAGCATATCTAAGTCAACTGTACAGATGATAAATTTGTGGTCTGTGTAGTCGGCTAGTTTAAATTATGGACAACCTATGCTATACATATCTGCTTCTCTACAGAATACTCTATCTAGATACGATATGGATGATTCGATACGGTTTGAACAAATCAACACTGGTACATCAGGGAAATCCAGTCGATATCTGCCAGACAGTTGGAATAGTTTCAGCAGGTTTGTGAGGCTTTTTCACCCTCCCCCGCTATTTATTACGCCCACAAAATCCCACCGTATATCTAAAATTCCGTTCCAATCTCCCACTAACACTAAAGAACGGGACGTTCCCAGTAAAGTCTCCAAACGCCTGGAGAAATCCGGTCGTCCTGCCCCTGTCGGGGCATAGACGGCAGCTAGCATAAAACTATGTATTTCGCTGCCGGTTACGTCCAGTACCGACTACCTACCTTCTGGATCCAGGAAGACAGTCCGTATTGCGAGATCCAGATTTTTTCGAAACAACACAGCTACTCCGCCTCTGGTTTCATTCATGGTCACCATCTCGATATTCAGTGCCCTAAGGTCATTGAGCAGTTGACCCCGCTTCCAAGACGACCCCAGGCAACGTGCATTCATGCTGCCTGTTCTGAGCATGACCTTGTTATTGAAAGAAAGTGAAAACTGTCTGGTGGGGCGGTTCGTCCATCCCTCTGGTTTTTTTTGGGGGGTGTTTCTCCCAACAAATCACCAAGTATTCGTTGGGTGATATTCCTGTGGGAAATTGGATTTTAGGTGTGTGTAGGTGTCTTGTTTTTTTCGAATGATTTCTATGTGTTGGTATGGAAATTGTGGGTGTTATGAAATCTATTTTTGTTATGTAGGTGTGTGTTTTTACGTAACTCATGAGATCGGCCTTTTTTTAGTTAATTGCCATGTAAATTATAATGATACCTTCTTTACTTTGTATTTTTTGCTGCTGCTGCTGTTGTTATTTTTGCTGTTGTTGTTCTGTATGTGGGATTGGTTGTGGTTGTGGTGCTGCTGTTTGAGGTAGTGTTTTAGGAGTTTGTGGTAGTGTTGGGGAGGCAGTGTTTGCTTTAGGCTTTTTTCGTTTTGGGCTTTACATTTTTAGTCTCTCCACTGCTTGCAGTGATGAAGATTGTTCTTTCTCCTGTCCTCCCTTCTTCTTTTCGTCTTCCACCCGGCATATGTTATGTCTGACCTGTTTCAATCGGGAAGTGGAAATTCTTCTGGCGTTGAGAACTGTGTAGGAATCTCTTGCTGGTATGTTGGAAATTGGTGTTGCCTAGCTTAATGGTGTCGTTGTTGTTGATCATGGTGCTGTTTTTGTATGGTGAGAGATGGTGTTACTTGGGTTCGATCAGAATTTTTATCGTGATCCATGTCCAGTTTTGTTTTTCGCTCTGATAGACGTCGAGGACTTTAGTGTTCTCCTATATGTCTATAGTGACCGCAGCAATTAGCCAAATAATGGCTATTTCTGGCGGTACCTGTTGAATCACAGTTTTGGCCAGTCTCTGGCCGCAATATGATAGAACCAATAGCAAATCTTCACTCTTCTGGGGTTGAGACTGTGAGTTTTCGCTTCATCTTCTTTCAAAAACCACATTTCGACCTTCCATAATTCCTTCCCCTTTGAATATACTCTTTTTGGTTCCAAACGGAACCTAATGTTATTTGGATTTCCACTTTTCTTCAATTCAACGCAATTGTACGGTACGTTACTGTGCGATGTACCGTACTTTGCATCGTTTCAAGAGGAGGATTGAGATTGACAGTAAATCCATTTCGTTCGACTAACTGTCTGGCACTTTTAAATTCTTCTTCTTCTTCTTCTTCTTCTTCTTCTTCTTCTTCTTCTTCTTCTTCTTCTTCTTCTTCTTCTTCTTCTTCTTCTCCTTCTTCCTCCTCCTCCTCCTCCTCCTTTTCTTCTTCGTCATTAAACAATTTGATTAATTAATTACAAGAAATCTAAAGATTCAAACTTGGTTTTAATTGGTAGGTTTCGATACGCTGCCTATAACTCTAAGCATGTTCTTTACGCGCTAAAGTATCCGGTCGTTCCATAAGGCTTATTACTTGGTATTCATCTAATTAAAACTGAGTGATATTAAGGGAAATGTATGATAACATTTTTTAAAAGATGTTTCATTTTTGTGTTCTTTGGCTAATATAATGTGTTATGGTAGTACAATGCTGTAGATTCAATTTGAAATAAATTGTTTTATATACTGTGTTAGCCCGTTAGAGTTATAATAACAATAATATCATTATAGTTGCAATCGTTACAATAATTTGGGAGACGGAGAGATTTTGCATATATGCATCTTTTATTTAATCGTTCTTATCTATTTACCCATATCGTTCAGTTCTCAACAATTGTTTCTATATAGGAGTCTTAATATTTTGCTTGGACCATCATATATACCGCCTTCCTATTGTTCTTTATGGACTGCAGTATTCTCTCAATAGAGTATTTTCTTCCGTTCCTATACTTCATCAAGAAATGTTGGGTGGAAAATGGTGTTATTCCTACTAATTCATCTTTGTTATTAATGTTATGGTGAGTGGAATAAAAAAATTCAACGGAGTAGTTCATTAGATTGTTGTAGTTGGAGAGAAAATCAGCCATCATTTTTTTTAGTTCATAGCAGTAACTTATTGTGCGTTTTCCTCCCTCCGCAGCTTGATAAAAAATTCTGCTGATTCATCTTCATTGCCAACATAAGTGTGAGCGGGATAAAGTATTTATCAGCAGTAGTTCAGTAGATCATGGTGGGGGAAGAGAGAAAAAGATAGCTAAAAAGGCTTGGTAGTAAATTAAAGTAATCTATCTGTCATTGTCAATTCAATGCTCGAAGCATTTGTAGAGATCTATTTATAGAATTATTAATTAGTTATACGCCTTCTATTGACCTCAAGTAATTTACCTCCCGTTATTTAGATTAACTATGGTGTTTCATCGTTAGTTTGGTCTATTTCGTTCTGTGTGGAGTTGTTATAATTTATATTATTCTATGGATCCCATGCTACCTTATTGAGGTCCGTTTATCTTCGTTTTTGTTATCCATTTTTTTAATTTCCTTTAATGATTTGATTTTCTATTAATCGACAATGTTCTCGTTTGTGTATTTGTTGTACTTAATTTATTAAACCCTGTTTTGTGCTTCATTCATTTTTCCTATTTTATAGTTATTGGGTATTTAAAATAATTGAACGCACATCTGGTCATGTACGTACATCTGAGCGCTTCCTCTCTTCTTTCAGTAATTAGTTTATGTTTCAATGTCAATATCGGTTAGATTTCCTCCAGACACAATTGACATCTATTATCGCCTATATTATAGTGTCTAGCTTTTGCCAATATTTTCCATTTTATTTAGTATGCTTTGTTGTTTAGTTTTAATGACCATATTAAGTTACTTAAACTAGTAGTCTATCTTTTATGTTTAGATAAAATGCGCCTTTGCGATTAGCTATGCGTTTTTTTTATAAAATTTGCTGTTGAACCGATATATGTGTTTTCCATTTCCTCGGATCTGATTGTGCATTTATAAACTACATCTCTTATTTTACATTTATCATCCCGTATTTACAGTTGGTTTATTGGTATATGCATTAGGTGCAACTTTTCTATATTTTATTATTTTGTTATTGTTGGCCACGATTCCATTATTACTAATTTCCGCACCGCTATCCCTTACCAATTCATTACTATTTCTTTCTTTGGAATATTTTTGTTTCGGCCTATTGCTTTTATTCCCCATTTGATTTAGTTCCCTCTTGTTCCATTCTACGGTCTTTAAATTTATTCTTATCTAACTTTATCAAACCTAGCCTATATTGTTTTTCCGTTATTCTCTTCATTGGTCTCTTGTTATCACTGTTTGCGTCATTTCATTGCATATTACTATATCCTTTGCCTCTCGGTCTATTTTTGGCCGCGCTTTGATGAGCAGGTTTGTTCTCCCTTTTGTTCTCGTTTGTAATGTATCTAATGTTTTTAATATATTGCTTTCTCTAGTGCTGTGTTATATCACTTTATTACTTTTAAAAATGTGTTCATTACTTGATAGTTTTGATATTCAGGCCGAGATACTGTCTATGAGCGCTACTTTTCCAGACCTTGAGTGATTGCTGTTTTTGTTTATACATTTTATGTTTGTATTTGGTTTGCGGTATGGTGTATTTAACCCTGTATTTAGTCTAGTGTTATGTCCAGAAAATTGACTACCTTGTGCTCCTTACCTATTTCCATTGTTAGTCCCAAGTTTTTGATAAATTTGTGGAGTTTTATCTTATGTTTATGTATATCCATGTTGGGTTTGTTAGTCTCAATAGTATATCGTCCCTGTATAGACCCCCCTATATATACACATACAAAGACACATATACACACACACACACACACTCACACACACATGCACACACACATTTATATATATGCATGCGTATGCTTGTGGCCATATGAATACATATGCATGTGCATGTGCATATGTGTGTTTGCAGTGTTGTGTGACTTTTGAAGTGTACTGACTAGTAATAGCAATCCTCTTACTATTATTCTATGGGATGCTATATTCTATAGTATCGAAAAATAGCACCCAATAGAACCGGTTGCAAATCAAGCATTATATCAGCTCGAAATCTAAGGATTTTAATCGGAGAGAAATTCGCCCAGACACGAAGCATTCACCACGACTATAGAATACAAGTCTACCCATGCCACCCTGAGATCACAATAAGCGCTCGTTTACGAATACTAGAAATAATACGTCCCTGCGCATAATGACTACACAGTAACCGACTCAGTAATTCTCCCGCTGGGTCTTAGCAAAGTAGTTTACCTGGGTACCTAGGCTATTTATTTTAATAAACATGATTTAAATGAAACTTGTCCCAGAAAGCTTAGGCGTTCAGTCGTGCAATCATGTTCATTGAAAACCGGACCACCTATTTAGTAACAATGCCGACCCAGCTAAAACCTAGTCGTACCGATCTGTGAAGATCTGGCCAGCATACCTCTAAAAGTAAACAAACTCCCCAGCGGTAGAACAATCAAGTGCAGAAATAGGGTGATACTAGATGTACTGATTCAGAAATTCAACATGTGGGCAATCCGTTCGATGACTGACAACTGGATATTAGATTTCAAAACCGCTGCTGAAGATAACTTTAGGGTTATATTGGGTGGGTCATTTCCTGGCAAGTTGTTCATTAATCCTTTCGTCAAAATAGATATAGATATCGTCAAATCTACCACCCAAATCTACCCGAAAAAAATCTGATCACTATGATTGCAATAGTGATTACTACAAGTAATTAAGGAAATAATCAAATCGTTATTCGTTTTAAAATATGTATCTAAGTATTTCTCTATTAATATATATATATATATATATATATATATATATATATGCACAAGATACATAAATATACATATACACATGATATAAGAACAAGGGGTCTTTAATTTCCAATTTGTTCTTATTAACCTATTTTTTTACTTTCAACCCTCAATATTTCATAAGATGGACATACACATCGAAACTGGTATATTTTATAAAAGTCACTCAATGTAAGATATACATAAAACAATATTTAAACATACTTCCGTGCTTTTTTTTACCTTTGATTTGTATTGATTCTTAACATCCTTATTTTCAACTATATATATATATATTCTTTTAGGTAGGGATTTTTTTTTAATTTCCAAACGTATAGCGTGTCTTCTCTGTTAATAATGTACGAAGAATATGAGGCTGCAAGGGTTGAATTCTGTTTACTTCCCAGTAGGATTTCATCAGAGTTGAAGTTTACAACTTCTCACAAAGAGTGAAAAAAGTTTTTTAAATGTACATTTTTAAAGGGAAATGATGAGAAAGAAATTCAGCCAACATACTCGGTATAAAATATGTTTTTTCATACTGGCACGTGTTTCGTTTATACGGAAATATTCTTCTTCATTGTGTTGGAAATTTGTACTTATTCCGTATAAAATTTTCAAGGAAAAAAATTCAATTCAGATTAAAGTGAGTCGAGAACCCACTTACTTAGACATCCAACTTTTTCTAGTATTCCTCCTGACTGTTAATATTAGTAAGCTGTTGCTTACAAAGACATCCAATCCGTTGACATTGACGACAATGTATAGAAAATATAATTTGCCGTCAACGGATCGGACATGTATCAATTTGGTGGATTATTCACTAGGTTTGAAATGTTTGCTCGATTGTATTTCAATGTTCATTCGTTTGGCAGTAAATGTATTTGTGTATATGTATCCAAAAGTATCTATATGATAGTGGTCTGTGTTTGCTGCCGCCTTAACGTATACATGTAAGTGCACGAGTATCCGTGTGTGTATATATGTATGAATATATATTTAACGTTGCTTATCTATACATATACATTTATGTATGTAAGTATGTGCGAATATGTATTTTATCGTATCTGGGAATTACTACTCTTTTGTGCTTTCTACACACGAAATGTAAATACCTAACGGCTCACCCTTTTTATATAATCTTTTCATTTGTTTTAAGCCTTTCATATCTGAATCGTTTTGACTTTTCCACTGCGTTACAAATGCTATTCTGTATTCATTCTCGCATCAAAATTCTAAATACAACTCCTTATTTTGACAAATCCCTTCTCTAAATTGTTCCTATAGATCTAAATTTTGAGTAATATATTTTAAATAATATATATCAAATTGGTATCGGATTCAACCTAATACAAATGCTTGCTTAATTGTATTTTCATCGATATCCATTTAGATTTGTCC
>JAOPUL010512016.1:0-11091 GCA_027564515.1 Octopus rubescens | reverse complement strand
TACTACTACTACTACTACTACTACTACTACTACTACTACTACTACTACTACTAATAATAATAATAATAATAACAACAGATGATAGTAGGATGGGACCAAATCAGGAGAATAGGCAGACTGATCAACTAGTTCAAAGGCACAGTCACGTACCGCACCCATTGTACCCAAAGACTTGTGTGCTGGAACATTGTTCTCATAAAACATGACCCTTTCGTCAGTTTTCTCGGTCGGGGCGTTCGGTCATGAAAGTTTTTCGTAACTGCCTCAGTATTCTGCATTGATGGTGTGGCCCTTTTGAAGATTGTCAATAAACACAATGCCCTTTGCAACCCGCCAAAACTGAGGCCATCACCTTCCCTGCAGATGAAACAAACTTGGCCTTCTTTGGAGCAGGTGAGGTGGAGTGTTTCCATTGCATAGATTGTCTCTCTGTCTTAGGCTCAAAGTGATGAATCCAACACTCATCCTGGCTTAGGAAACATTCAAAGAAACCAGCTGAATCTAGTATCATCTTCAAGACTCCCTTCCCTTCATAAATTAAGCTGTCTACTTTTGCACCGTTGATAATGCAGGAGCGTCATCCCCTAATGTAGCAACCATGTCAGCATGAATGTCCCTAGGAACTAAACCGTTTTTCTGCAGGTACTTGAAAACACCACGATACCAAATTTGTTCATCTTCAAGAGAATTCACTACTAGTTACTTTTGAAGTCTGTTTTTTTAGTTTACCTGGAAATAAACAATGCAATTATTAATAAGAAAAGCTGTAATTAATGCATGCAAGATTTCACAGCACTAGCATCACTCCTTTCTAGTCAGCTTCGTATTTATTTGGATACTGTTTCGGATGTTTTTATACAAATAGCAATACCACTAACTGGCAGAGTCATCTGAGCGACGAAATGTGGGTATAGGTGCCGGCTACTCACTCAAATTCGGTCGAAGTCAACTCTGCTTTTTATCCTTTCGAGTCGATAAGTGAGCACCAATTCAGGTTGGTAGATTTGTAGGATAGTTAGAACTTTGGTGGGTGTCTTGCGTCAACTAATATGGTTGTGTATTATATAAATTCGAAATCTATCATGTGAACTGAGTAACAAACCAAGAAGGAAAAATAGACATCGCTCTTAAAGTTTACGTCCTTATTGAGTCAATGTAATATGAAGGTACAGAGTGTTAAGTAGGTAACTATGATGATGATATCACTTACATATATTTTTCACCGCGTTGGTCTTATTTGGATATTGTGCAGCGACCACAACTAATCATAGAGGAATTCGAATTCAGAATGTAGAAGAACTAAACTAAATAATATAAAAAACTTAGTTCGGTGCTTTAATATTACTGCCAAATCAGCGATATTGTTGCATCATGTTATATTAGCAATATATTTATTGCCAAAAACAAATTAGAATGATTTCTCTAATTAGTTGATGGTTGAACTAAACTGATGTGTTTGTTGCTAATGGCGTTTCGCTAATGGTTCTGTAAATGAAGTTAACATTAGTAATTAATTCTAGAAATGTTCAAATACATTAAGGTAACGTAATGAATAATATTGAAGAGAACATCATGACAAATTATATCAAGAAACGATGAATTTTCTTAGCTTGAAAATGAAGATATTTGCAATTAATAAAAGAAGTTCAAGCATATTTTAAATCAATATCATGCATATATTGTGTCTGTACTACAAAGATATCTATTACAACGATCTTGTAACAATCAGTCGTTAATTATTTCAGGGGAGATAACTTTCCTAAGCATGGAATTTGAATTATTAATGGATTTTTAAAAAAGAGAAATGTGTTATGTTACATAATTCTCTTAAATAACAGTTGCTTTTTCTTACTCAGGGTTTTATTTCAGGCTATATATCAGGAATAAATACGAGAAAAGATGGTAAAAGTGCTACGAAAATTATATTAAAACTTACTGTCAAAATTAATTTACAGCTCTGAAGTAGAACATTCGCCTGTTTCATTGTCGTCCATGAGTGTTCAGTAGTTAGATCAAATAAACCATTTGGCTGATTATGGAATTAGTGTGTAACTAGCTGAATATTACACAAGTACGTGTAACTATTATGCAATACTCAGGTGGAATCATTGTGTCACATTGTGACGAGGCTGGACCCGTGAATGTCAAGCACAACCTATTCGGTGGATTTCTACACAGTTTCCGTCTACATTGTTACACTCACCGAACCCGGAATTTCATGATTGCAGAAAGTGGTACGGTCAGCAAAGGAACAACCCCAGAAAAAATCTACAAAAACAACAAGAACAGCACCTGAACAACTCTGGACAACTATAACAACGAAAGAAGTCACCAAGACATTGTAAAAAAAGTAAGCAATTGAAAGGCACCCGGACAAGACAAGACCCCCAATTTTTGGTTAAAATATTTAATGAGATGCTAGTAAAACCAGAGATAACACCTGAATGGCGCACAGAAGGGAAAACCATCCTAATTCCCAAATCCACTGAAACTGCAAACCCACAAAATTACGGACCAATAACATGTTTCCCTATGATTTACAAAGCTTTAACTGCAATAATATCGCAGAGAATGGGTAGACATCGGGAAAAAAATAACTTGTTTCCAGAAGAACAGAAGGGGTGCTGCAAAGGCTCATATTGCTGAAAAGATCAGTTATTAATCAATAAAGCCATAACTGAAGACAGCCGAAAGAAAAAGAAGGGTCTAAGCATAGCTTGGATTGATTATCGAAAGACTTTTGACAGTATCTCCCACAAATGGATCCTGGAAACACTAGCCATGAACAAAGTAGCACCATCGACAATAGAATATATAACACATACCATGAATAAATGGCAAACAGTGCTGCGGCTCCAGACAAAACAGGGAATCATAAAACGCAAAGCAATCCCGATTAGAACAAGAATATTCCAAGGAGATTCGCTCTCTCCACTCCTTTTCTGCCTGTCACTAATGCATTTAACTGACATGCTAAACAGAATAGGATGTGGATACAAATGTTATGGTAAAACAATCAACCACCTCTTGTATATGAATGATCTCAAACTCTATGCTGCAAATGATAAACAACTGGAAACATTGCTACAGACAGTTCATGGAGTTACCAAAGAAATAAACATGAAACTCGGCTTAGAAAAATGTACAAAAGCAACCTTGAAAAGAGGAAAACTAGTTAAGAGTAACAGTATATTACTAGATAAATAAAGTGAAATAAGAAAATTAGACCAAACCCAGATATACAAATACCTAGGAATCAATGAAATAGATACGGTACAACACACAAATGAAAGAGAAGACAAAGGAATACTATAGACGAGTCAGATTAATACTTAAAACAGAGCTCAATGCGAAAAGCAAGATAATAGGTATCAATTACTTTAGTTTCCCAGTTATAAGTAACAGTTACAATATTCTTAATTGGACACTAAATGAACTAATCACACTAGACAGGAAAACAAGAAAAATAATGACGGCTATTAGAATACACCACCCAAAATCTGACATAGGAAGGTTATATATATAATGAATTGAAGGTGGTAGAGTCCTAATAAAACTAGGAAACTACTATAAAAGAACCACCATAGGATTACAGAACTATCTAACTGAGAACCAAGGTAAACTGGTACAAATAGCCACAAAACTTGAGCAAAACAAAAAAAACTGTTTTCTGTCTTAAAGGAAGCAGCAAAATACAATAAATAAATAATAGTACCTGACAACTATGAAAAAAAAATGAATAAACAGCAAAAGCTGTAAAGAAACTAAGATGTAAACTAAAACTGGAGTAAGAAAATACCACGATAAACCGATGGCAAGAAAACCCCTTAAATACAAATACAGGGATAAGTTAAACAGAAAAGAGATAAAGTAAAATTGCAACAATGGTTGAGAAGCTCAGGACTCAAAGCAGAGACTGAAGGATTTTTAATTGCAGCCCAAGATGAAACCTCCCCTCCGGAAACTACCAGAAGCATATAATGAAGGAATATATCCACAGACACGACAAAGTTGGGACCTATATAGACTGGAAGCTATGCCAACATTATGGAATGACAACAGAAAAAAGATGGTATAGGCATACCCAAGAAACGGTCTCAGAAAATGACAACGCAACCATACTCTGGATATGCCAATACACACAGTTAAGGAGATCAAGGCTAATAGACCAGATATAGTTGTCAGATGCCTTCAATCCCAACAGATGACATTAGGTATGATTAAAAAAACACACAAACAAATAGAAAACCCAAACATCAGGACTTACGAATATGTATAACATACAGAAAATAGCACTACTAGGCACCGCACACATCCTAGGAAAAGCACTATCAATAAAGTGAAAATAACACAAAAAAATACCCAAGGCGCACAGAGCGGCGCTCTGTAGTGTAGTGAAAGCTCATGAACAAAATAAGACTACTGAACAACAATAATAATAATCCTTTCTATACTGAGCACAAAGGCGTGAAACTTTTCGGAGATAGGGATAGTCGATTCAATCGACCCCAGTACTCAACTGGTACTTATTTTATCGACCCCCGAAAGGATGAAAGGTAAAGTCGACCCCGGTGGCATTTGAACTCAGAACGTAGTGACGGAATAAATGCCGCTAAGCATTTTGCCCGGCGTGCTAAAGATTCTGCCAGCTCGCCGCCTAAAAGTACTATCTGTCTGAGGTCCTTGTTGTGACTTGACAAGCAGTAAACTCCCCACCCCACCCCACTCCCGTACACACAATATCATCTACAACATCCCAATAATGTGCACTGTGCGACACCTTCATAATAATATTAACAATAATGATTTCTTTTATTTGCCACCAGAGCGAAGGATGAGGGGAACAATAGAAATACGAACATAAAGTGTGGGGGTTTACATACAATGGAGAAGAGAAAAAAAATAATATATGTACACGGGATACAATAAAAGAGGGAAAATATACATAGTATACATAGTTATGGAAGAAAAAAAATTAAGGGATGATAATGATGTGATCCTCCTAATACCGGGGGACTTCTAGGGATAATCAAAGAACCCCACCGTCCAAGATCTCCCTGAATACCAAGGACAAGTGCCCTCTACAATTCATTTCCTCCGACTTACAGGTCTACACTTAGGACGGTGCCATCCATTCTTGTGATTTTCTCAACTTTCACCCACTTTTTAATAAATTCACTTGATGACACACCGATTTTTCCACTCTCAATTTCCTTTTCATGCGAAACTTGAAAAGGTCGATCAGGGCTCTACTAAAGAGGAATAGCTCTGTTCTCATTCGTTTCAGCCTGGTCCACCAGACAACCTCTTTCGCAACAGCCACCAGGAAAACGAAAACTGTCTTGCCCGCCCGAATAAAGGAGGACGCCGGGGCAATTATCAATATGGCCCGGCCGTCATATGGATCCGTCCCACACATGACAGCAGCTGTTCGATATAACTCAACAAGTCAGCAAAGCCCTGACACTGTGAAAGTGCATGCAGAACGGTTTCGTCGCTCTGCATGCACCTCGAACAAGCCCGTCGGACAGCACATCTGTGCCTGTAGAGGTTATCTCGAACCGGTAGCGCCTTCCGGTAGCACTGCCAGGCCAGGGACATCTGGAAATTATACATAGTATTCCCCGAACGGAAGGTCTACTGGAACAGAGTTGCGAGTTCGTTTTTATGAAGCCAAGGGCCTCCCCTAAGACGTAGTAGCCATTCCTTGCAAATAATCCTCTATATATCGATAAAGTGGAACATATACCGATCCTATTGCCCAAATAGTAGGGGGCAGTGAGCGTCTGTCGACACTCTAGATTCCAGGTGCCAGTGTTGGTCTATCCTTCAACAAGGACTGCAGCTCCCTCTATGAGACGAGCTGCGGAAAGATGAGCCTCACAACAGAGCCCGCGCACGTTCACCGTCTAGAAATCGTTACAGAAGCCTAAGCACGTGTCTGTGCATCAGAACCTACGGCATGTCTAAGCCGCCATGCAGAGGGAGCTGACAGCAAACTGACTGCCTGACCATTTGAACTCGTCCCTTCCACAAGAAAATAAGCAAGAGACATTCCAAAATCATCAAGCGTTAATTGGGGCAAGGCAAGACCGTGAGGCGATAATTGATGACAGAGGTGATATAGGCATTCGCCACCTCTGCTCAACCTTTCAGGGACAACTTCCTCTCAACCCATTTCTGGGTAAGTCTTGCTAGGCTGTTCATCACCTCGATCCATTTCTAATCCACCTGGAGGTCGGAATCGAACCAAACCTCGAGCAGTTTAACTGGTCCGTTAGTCTATCGTCGGACGAGGCCGTACGACGGTATCGCCTTGCCTCTCCACATGCCCAAACGCAAGCCTACCGACTTGTCGGCGTTGATTTTAGTCCCTGCAACCTACTCATATTCCCTTAGAATGGAGCCAACCGTCTCCACTTCGGAGGCGTCCGACACCATGATATTGACGTCACCCACGTACGCCGACATTGATCTCTCGTGTCTCAGGTTGAAAGGGATGCCCCTCAAGTGTTCCAACATCCACAGCAGTGGGTTGAGAGCCAGCACGTACAGAAGAGGTGACAGCGGACATCCCTGAAGTACCGAGCGTGCGATGCCAAACCGTTCCGATAGGTTGCCGTTTACTTTGACCAGCGAGCAATGCATTGCAGTGATCCAATCTCTGAAAACGTGTCCGAAACCGTCCACTTTCAGGACGGCTTCCACAACGATGGTCGACCCTATCGAATGCTTTTGACTGATCCAAATTTCTAGGAGCCCCACCGAAGTTAGCTTTAGTCCCCGCTCACTCTCTATGGTGTATCGTATACGGTGGAGGATGTCGTGGATAGGACTGTTCGGGATTGCGCACGTTTGTGCTTCCCCGACCAATGACTAGCGCCAACCTTTTCGCTAACACCTTAAATCTGAAACTCTGTTGTGTTTAGCAGAGATATGGGACGATAATACCCTAGTGCATCCCTATTATTGATGTCCTTCCACAGCAGCGTCACCACACCCCGAGTAACAGCACTAGGAATGCTCATATTCTTCTGCCAGTTAGGGTAGACGTCTACCAAGAGGCAGCCAAACGATTATAGCCTTCTCACTTAGCATTCATAAGGAAGACCATCCAGATCGGGTGATTTGCAACGTGTGCAATCGCTCATCACCTTCCCAATTTCAGTGGCCGTTGTCGGCTTTTCGTAGTACTTTGCGTCCGCTGCCGAGAACTGCGGTAGGTCGTCCAGGTTCGAACTAAAGCCCGCTACCGTCGTCGACCTATCACCCTCCCCAATGCGCGAAATGCTGCTGGAAAGACGCACACATCTGCTTGGCACCGAGTAGCACTCGCCCATCTCGTTCCTTCAAAGACTCAATCTTAGTTTTGTTGACAAGTCGCGTCCTCACTGTTGGGGCTCTCGGTCGGATTTAGTTCCCCGGTGTTTTATCACACGGGCATTAGCTTTGACAACGCAACCTTCGTGTTTCGCCTGAATGAAATAGTCAACATGTCCGTCTCGATGTATTTACTAATCGCCTCTTCAAGTTTACTAACTAGTTGTCACTCCAATTTATTTATTTCTATTGCTAAATACTATCGATTTTACTCTAATCGCAATTTTAAGGGCGATACACCACCTGTTGTTGACGATTGCCCCTTTAAACTGCCGCTAACCCAGCTCGCAAATCCGGCCCCTGTAGTCTTTGCTTGCCGGAACGGATGTGTTCAACTTCCAGTAACCGGGTCCCTGTCTACGGTTCCTATCTAAATTTGTGTAGATCACAAATTTGTAGTCTGTGTTGCCGACCAATTTGAAATCTGTAAAACCTACGCTATCCCTTTCCGCTAACGGATTACATACTCTATCTAGATACGATCTGGATGACCTGTTGTGGTTGCACCATGTCCACACTGGCACATCAGGGAAATCCGGTCGGTACCTGTCAGCAAAACTGGAAGCTTCGGAAGAGGCCTTCGAGGCTTTTGCATCCCCTTCCTCCATGTACTAGACCCACACAGCCTTTTCGTGCATCCAAAATACTATTCCAATCCCCCACTAGTATTAAAGGGCGAGACATTCCCAGGAATGTTTCTAGAGGCCTGAAAAACATCTGGATTTCAAGCCCCAGTCAGAGCATACACCGTCACCAGTCTAACGGCAACACCTTCAAAGCCTTTCACGTCTAGGACCACCAAATTACCGTACGCGTCCAATAAGACTTCCCTTACCTTGAGACCGAAGGATTTCCGAAATAGAACTCTGACACCGCCGCCCACTCCCGACGGACCACAAGATGAGAATATCTCGTAGCCTTCGAAAATGGATGCTAGAGCATGCTTCCCGGCTATCCTTGCTAATGGCGGTCACATCCAAATTAAGGGACCTGAGATCGTTGAGCAGGGGACCATGATTCAAAACCGAAGTCAGGCGCTGAACATTTACACAGCCTAATTTAAGTGTAGCCGTTTAGATTAGAGAAAATAAAAATGTGTTATTTATTTACCTTGGTCTTCAGGAATAACTGTTGCAATAGTCTTTGTTTTCGCCGAGGGGGCAGATGGGAAGGGTCTTTCTAGTAAATTATTGTTGGGTACTTAGTAAACCTTCCAATGTCTTGGGGGGAATTATTCTTTCAAATCCAGATATATAATCGTATCTCTTTTGATTAGAAGTCTCTCAGCTGTAACAATATTTTTTTTATTAATAACTTCCTCAAATAATTCAATGTTGCTCTTTTGAACAACAGTGAAGTTGATGAAGGGAATATGCCCCCGAGAGGGTGTCTGTTGGTCTTTTTCCCTTTTGGATGTCTTTATTTTTGTTTGGTTTTTAGGATTTTTGTGGTTGCGAAAGTGTTTGAGAAATTGGGTTTTCTTGTTGAGATGAAGGCGGTGATTTTGGAGTTGATGATTTTTGTATATGGTTTTGTGACGGATTTTGATTTTCACCGTCATATTTTATCGCCTTCAATTTGGGCCGGCCTCCATCCATTTCACTCTCAGCCTTTCTCTTCCCTCCGACAAAGGATTTTGAAGAGGTCTTTGCTTTTGGGAATCCGAAGTCGGATGAAAGAAGCATGTGTGATCTAGAAATAATATTCACACGTTGAGGAGATAGTAGTAACGGTGGAGAGCTTCGAGCCTTCTCTAGCAAGGAAGAAAAAGTTTTGGGGTTGCTCGCACTCCCACACACGAAATATTTCGGTTTATTTCCTTTCGAAAAACACCGGCATCTGTTCGCATTCCCCGAAACAGAAAAAAATCAGGAATACGATTTATTTCTTCTGGATAAACTAGAATCTGGAATTCCATAAACATCCCAGTCCTGTTAAATTGTTGGGTGGACTTTATCTCCACAAACCTCCACTGCTCCTCCAGATTGGCTACTTCTCCCGCCGGATCACGGTGAACTGGCACGTTCTTGACTCGAATTCGAGTCAATCTTTTACCAATATAATGGGGAATCATAACAAAGGTCTAACACGTGCAAATAATAGTCAACATTCTTTCAGCTTCTTGTTCGATGCTGTATATAGCAGCTATCGTTCCCTACTGTTTGCCTTTATATATTTGTAGCACTGAGGGCCATACATCTTGTATGCATTTTACTGTATGTGCTGGAGTAGGAAATTTAAATTTCTTCTCCCTGCGAGAAACATGTTTATACACGATAGTCTTACGTCGGGTTTTTTTTTCTTCTTTTCATTTAGGAACATCATCCCCAGTTTTAAAATATCATTTTTATATTAGAATGCTTTATGCTTTAATTATTGAAACGAATGCACAGTTAAATGGCTGACGGCGCTCAAAACGATATAGAGTTATCTCGTTTGTTTAAGTCATTATTGCTGTTATCGTTGCTGGTGTCGTTGTTTTCAACATAGATTTTGTTATTATAACAGTTATCATTGATAACTGAATTCTCCTTATCGCTGTTGTTGCTTTCGATCTTCTTCTTGTTCATGCTGTTGTTGTTCACGTTGTTACTGTTGTTGTTGAAGCTGTTGCTCCTGCTGTCAACAAAGTCGTTACCGTTGAGGTAATTGGAGCCGCCAGCGCTAGATATCTCTGCACAGCTTTTAATGTTGACATGTCGACAGGGTACAGAATCTGGGTCGATTGGAAACTCAGTCTGACGCTGGTTGACGATTATCATGTTGTCGTGTTCCGACATTTTAAAAAAATACATAAAAATATCAGAATTTTGAACTTTCACTCAAAACAAAAGTTTACACCAAATAAAGGTGGTATAATTGAACAGAAATGTTATGCCTGCGATCTAGACAATGCTGACAAAACAGTTATACTAAAATAATTGAGTGAACGGACAGCAACTAGCCGAAAATCTCAAATCTTACGAAACTCTCAGCTTTCACATCTTCCCAATATAGTGGCCATAATAATAGTAATAATATTAATAATAAAAATAGTAATAAAAAAAAATATCCTTTCTATACTAGGCACGAAGGCCTTAAATTTTGGGGGAGAGGAGTAGTCAATTTTATCGACCCCAGTTCGTAACTATTTCTCAATTTATCGACCACGGAGGGATGAAAGGCAAAGTCGACCACGGCGGCATTTGAACTCAGAACGTAAAGTGGGAAGAAATGCCGCTAAGCATTTTTTCCGGCGTGCTAACTATTCTGCCAGCTCGCCGTCTTATATTATAATAATAATAATAATAATAATAATAATAATAATAATAATTTATTTTATTTGCCACCAGGGGGACAATACAAAGACAGACATAAAGTGTGGGGTTTTACAAATACTGAGAAACAAAAAGTGAAAGGGAAACAGGCGTATACACGGTATACAACAAATGAAGGAAGAAAATATACATATTATACAACTGTATGAGAAAAAAGGGGGGAGCTGATAGTGATGTGGTCCTCCTTATCGAGGAGGACCTCTAGGGATAATCGAGGAACCCCACCGTCCAAGATCACCCTGAACTTCAAAGGCAATTGCCCTCTCCAATTCCTTTTCTCCGACTCACAGGTCTATACTCAGAGCGGTACCATCCATTCTTGCCATTTTTGCAACTTTCACCCACCTTTTAGTAAATTCACTCGAGGACAGCACCTCCCTCTCCACCCTCACTT
>JAOPUL010510027.1:0-11103 GCA_027564515.1 Octopus rubescens | reverse complement strand
TTCATTTAATTTTCAAAATGTAATAGAATTTACAAACATCATTTTATTGTTTTGTCATCGCCTGTTCTCAAACTGACGTCCCTTCTGGTCCACACACTGCTGACAACACGAAGCAATGGAATCGTACACATCACAAAACAATTCCCTTGGTATTTGCGTGCATTCACATTCAATGGCTGCTCTCAATTCAACGACTTTTGCAGGTCTCATAGCGTAGACTTTGTCTTTTATAGGTATCCCCATAAAAAAAAAAGTCTAGTGGTGTGAGGTCTGGTGAACGAGGAGGGTATTCAACGAAACCCCTCCATCCAATCTACCTGTTTGGCAAGATCTCATCAAGGAAGGATCTAACATCGCGATGGTAGTGTGGGGGTGCCCCAAATTGCTTAAAATAAAACTCCTCATCTTCAAAGTCTTCTCTAAAGTCATTTTGCTAAAGTGTGTATACAGTTTTTTTGGACACCCTGTGTATATATATACATACACACACACACACAGATATTTCAAACCACTGTGGTACCAGAATCGTTAGTATTGGCAAAAATGCTTTGCAACATTTCCAGCTCTTTAGATTCTGAAATCTTACCTAGGTTAAATTTGCCTTTTACCCCTCCAGGGCTGGTAAAATACAGTGCCTATTCAAGTAGTAGGGTCGACGGTATTGACTGGCACCCCTCCCCTCAAAACTGCTGGCTTTGTGCCTGAATTTGATGTAGTTTATAGCGTAAACATGCAGTGTAAACATTCAAACAACATCACAACTTTCCAAATCCATTTGCACTTCTCATGGAATTTTTGGTACTCCAGAATTGTCCTAGATAAGTCAACTTACTGGTGTTATAAGGCCCTTGGCTGTAAATTTTGGTCTGAAAAATTCAACTTGTATATTGGAAAAAATAGTATCTGTCTATCTATCTGTCTATCTATCTGTCTGTCTGTCTATCTGTCTATCTATCTGTCTATCTGTCTGTCTGTCTGTCGTTTGACACAAAACCGTTTGGCTTCGTGGGTGAGTTTTTATCGTATTTCTTCGGAAATACCGATCCAATTTTTTGCAAAAGTGTATCATTATGTTTGTTAACCACCCGTCTCTTATTGGTGGGTGGTAGATTTTGTTTTTTTTTTCACCGCATAAGGGACGAAGAAATATTTTGAAACTTTCTTAAAATTGCAATTTTTCTCAAAAAAAACCTATGGCGAACGAAACGCCGGCTTTGCTTTTTACTGAGAATGTCGGTAGTTCGTGCTTTCACATAGATTCATTGGAATCTGAAGTAAGGAACGCAGTTATTATCAATTCTCCTAAACCTAACAAAGAAGAAAAGGCTGATTTAAAGCAAACACCAAAAGGAATAAACAAACAACACAACAAATGACAAAATAATCAACAGCAAGAATGACAACAACAACAACAGCAAGAATGACAACAACAAAATATTGTTTGCAGAAACTGTAAAAAAAGTGAAATATTTACGGAACTTGATATAACACATGCTAGACATGTATTAAATGAAGGCAAAAAATATATCACAGTCAAAGAAAATGGTGAATTCTGCATTAATTCATCTATTGAAATACGTAATAAAACAAAGCGTAACACAGTAACATATCGCATAAATTCAAATAAAAATCAGACTAATCTTAATCAAGATGAGATTGAAAATTTTCTATATAAATCTATGGGACGTCGATTATATAGAAAGGGGAAAAAATATGCGAGTGCCTCAGTTCTTTTCAAGAACGAAACACTCGCACAAAAATATTCAATAACCCCAATCGCTTCTGAAAAATACACCTTTTTCCCTACTTACATGGGGAAAAGGACACAAAACATAAAAATAACAAACATTTCACCAAATGTAAACGCCTGGTGGATCTTGACAGGTTTTTTAGAAGTCGAGGATGATATAATTATTTATATAAAAAAATCAACAAGGTACATGTGGAATGGTACCTCTTTGGAACTGCTGGTACAAATGAGCTCAGAAAGAATTGCAAAAATTCCAGAAAGAGTACAAATAGACGACAATTTTATAAAAATCTCAACTCAAGGCAGGAGACCACACTGCTATTTAGCACTGCGCATTTAAAGGCCTCCTGCCCCTTGTTTAACAACTCTTTACAAAAAAATAAACAAACAAAAAAAGTACTTTTGCCAACACCAACACAAACACCACCACCACAACAACCCACAAAAACAACAAACTTGCAACCACAAACAAAAGCAAAAACACAAATCATAACAATGATAAACACAGTCCCACACACCCTTACCCCACCTAACACAATTACAACTACACTCACAAACACTCCAGCCCCACAAAACATACCCCTCCCTCACAGCACAGGAGACAACACGTCCGATGAAGCAACATCAACATCCACAAGTGAGGATGAAGGAGAGCCTTTTCGTTAAAAAAACCCCCAAAACAACACAAAAGCAAAAAAATAACAGACATCACCATAAACACACCAACACTAATACCACCACAAGCAAAAAAATAAAACACTACCAACAAATCAAACTCCAACACCACCCCAAACAAAAACACCAAACACAAAAAGAAAACTGACAAACCAACAAAAATAACACAACAACAATACGTAAACACAAACAATAAAATCTTGATGGAGGTCATCTCCAAAAACCCTTTGGTGAAAACCGAAGGAAAGACTTTTACAAGTGCCACAGACAAATCATATTTAAAAATGATAAGGGCCCCAACAGACACTTATCAAACATTAAAAAAAAAATTTACAGAAGACGTTGGGAACCCTTGTATAAAACCTATAAACAGGGTCCTCCTAAAAAGTTTCCCCACATCATCAAATACCCCCACCGATACCCAAATGGAGATTGGACAACACAATCTCCAGGAAACGAAAAGGTAGGTACATCCTTTCGCCTTTCTCCAACTCTTCCTTACCAACATGCCAAGTATACGAGTAGGAAGTGTGAACGTTCGTGGCCTAGGAATGTCCTGGAAACAAGGACAACTATTAAATGACCTTAGGTCACACAGTATAGATGTGATAGCAATCAGCGAGTCGAGGATCCACAACAAAAAGCAATTAAACCCCATCTTCGCGACTTTGAGATCTACGCATCTCTCCGTCAGCCGGGAGGTGGAGGGGGAGTTGCTGTTTTGTTTCAGAAGAACCTGGACCTCAAAGTACAGAAAATTCACTTCGATCCGGAAGGTAAACTGGTGGTCCTAGTCGTGAACAGTAGTGTAGGTGGAGCTTTCAGACTAGTAGCCGTGTATAACCCGACCGGGACATCACGACCAGACTTTTTTAAGAGTCTAATGTCTTTTCTGGGAACATCTCGCTCCTTACTATTAGTAGGGGACTCGAATGGTATCCTGGACACACGTTGGGATTATGTGGGAGCATGTCTCAATAAAGGGGGTGCAACAGCCTCAGAAATTTAATTGGCCAATTCCAACTGGCCGATAGATATCGACTAGACTTCTCAACTATACCACAGTGGACGTGAACGAACTGTAGTGGGACTTCTAGATCGAACTTAGATTCATTATTAGAGAAAATAATATGGAAATATTAAGCTGTCCACAAATGTCCATGGTCCCCTATTCGTATGACAAATTAGTAACCTGCATGGTCAACATTGATAGAACACGTAGACAGGGACCCGGATACTGGAAGCTAAACATGCCGTTATCGACACGTAAAGCCTACAGTAGTAGGATTAGTAGCTTAGTTAAACTCAGATGACAGGAGCCATCATCAATAACAGGTGGTCGCACTCTCTCAAGAAAGCAATTAGAGTAGAATCCATAACGTTTAGTAAAGAATTAGCGTTAGAGAAAGACAAAAAGGAAAAAGAATTAGTAGTTATTGTAGAAGAGGCACTCAGGGATGGCAACACAGCCAGCATGCTAGCATCGAGAACGGCACTAGACCAGTTCTTCGATGCGAAACACGAAGGCTGCGTTGTAGGAAGTAAATCACCTGCTCTAGGAAACGAGGGAGCCAAAGCTGTCATCTGGGCCCGTGTGGAAGAGGCAAGAAGTGGCAAGAAGTCCACGATTCGCTCATTGAAAGTCCAAGATGGACGCGTGCTACTGGACTCTGAGCAAATGTGCGCGGCCTTCCAAAGGCACTTTGCACAACTGTTTGAGCAGGACGGTGCGTCAAACGAGGCAATGGACTTCGGTCCATACCTCGACGGCCTGTTCTGCGAAAGACCGATCCCAGCCGATGAGATACAGAACACTCTAAGCCGCTGCGGGAAACGCAAATCACCAGGTTTAGATGGTCTACACTATGAATTTTACATAAGCATATCAGACTTGTTCTCTAACATCCTCGAAGCGGTCTACTGCAACTTGCAGCAGAACGGGAGAATTTCCCAGTTCTGTAGGCAGAAGTGTAGTAACGCTGATCAGGAAAGACGAGAACAAGGGAGACGCCATAGGTAACTTCAGGCCCATAACTCTGTTCAATACAGAGTTAAAGATTTTGGCCAAGGTGCTAACAAAGAGGTTGGGAAGCTGGTAGGGGAAGCGTAACGTGCGCAATCCCGAAAAGGTCCATACACGACCTCCACCTCATGCAATATATCATAGAGAGGGTAGGGTGTAAACCTGGTTTCGGTGGGGCTCTGATCAATTTGAATCAGTCTAAGGCTTTTAGGTGGAGAAAAACTAAGGCTTCTAGGTGGAAAAAAACTGGAACGAGGTCACGGTCAAGGTATTTGCACTCATCCAGAAGTGGGCCGAGTGCAAACTATCCTTGAAAGGTCGAGCAGAGGTGGCGAACACTTTCATAGCGTCCGTCATCTACTACCGCTTGACCGTCGTGCCTTGTCCCCGTGTTTACATCGCCAGAATGGAACTCATGCTATTCCAATTCCTTTGGAAGAAGCAGGCTCCCCTTGTGAGAAGATCCATCTGCTGTCAGCACCTTCTAACGGAGGGCTGGGAATGCCGTAGCTGATGATGCGAAAACACACGCTGAGACTATGGCATCTCCAAATATTCTTGATTGGCCAGCCGGTATAGGCTCCGTTTGTGAGACAATCCTTCCCACTACTTGTCTCACTGACGGAGCTGCAGTCCTGGGTGACACGTAAAAGGCACCCGTGCCGGTGACACGTTAAAGGTACCCGTGTCAGTGACACGTTAAAGGCACCCGTGCCGATGATACGTTAAAGGGACTCGTGCCGGTGACACGTTAAAGATACCCGTGCCGGTGACACGTAAAAGGCATCCGTGCCGATGACACGTTAAAGGCACTCGTGCCGGTGACACGTTAAAGATATTCGTGCCGGTGACACGTTAAAGGCACCCGTGCCACTAACACGTAAAAGGCACCCTTGCCGGTGACACGTTAAAGGCACCCGTGTCGGTGACACGTTAAAGGACGCGGTACACTCTCTGGAGTGGTTGGTGTTATGAAGGGCATCCAACCGTAGAAACCCAGCAAAATCAGACTTGAGCCTTGTGCAACTCTCCGGCTTACCAGTCTCCAGTCTCAAGTCAAACCGTCTAACCCATGCCAGCATGTAAAACGGATGCTAAAGGATGATGATGATGATGATGATGATGATGATGATGATGATGATGATGATAATGATGATAGTAAGATGGCGTAGACGACATTAATTACTACAGTGTATTGTTGTTGTTATTGTGAATCTTGTAAATTATTTTCAAATTTTCACCAGATTATTTTCAAAACAATGTAGTTTTGATTGTGGGTAATGAACAATAAAACAACAACAACAACAACAACAACAACAACAACAACAGTCAAGAGGACGCACATATAGAATTTATTGGATTCACGCTCGGATGGGAAAAAAAGAAGGAAAAAACGTACATTTTACGTTTCGAACATAGCTCTCTTCGTCGGAAAGAGGAGAGGGAAGAATCCGGTGGAAGTTGTATGTGGTCTCTCAAGCTGCTGGAAATAGCAGCCAAATCTTCCCTAAACTACACCATGACGTCTAAAAAACAAAAGCACAACATGTTATATAACGTAGTTGTGGGTAGAGTTTCTGTTTGTGTTTTTCGTTCACAATTAGAGCACCAATGCATGGTAATGTTGTCCTAAATTCACAGCGGCACTAAATATGTTTATCATGAGTAATTATAAACACATTATAGGTATTAGTAAGAAAACACTTTTCAGCGGTGTTTCAGGGCAGAGTTTGTGATATAAAATATTATAAATGTGTGCATGTGTAGTTTAAGGAAGATTTGGCTGCTATTTCTAGCAGTTCGAGAGACCATTTAAAGGTTTTCGTATGTGCTTGATCTCCACGGCAAAGGATATCGGAGATCAGCACTCATGATATTTCGGCAACGGAAGCTTTTGATGGCGAACATCCGAGTCAAGAAGCATCAACAGTTGTGGAATCTCTCCGTTTTGACGATGATTTTTAAAAATTTTTCCTGGTAAAACATCAAAAAAAAAAAAAAAAAAAAAATCATTTTTCGCTAATTTATTTTTTGCTAAAACGATAGTCCAGAGCAATTCCAAGGGCATTGTGGAAAAAACAAAAAAAAAAAAAAAAATTTGAAAAATCCCCGTCAAAACGTAGCAATTGTTGATGCTTGCCTGACTCTGACGTCCGCCCATTTGATTACAGAGCTACAACTTTAAACTTCTTTTATCATTAATTTCTAGGGAAACGGAAGGCGGCGAGCTGGCAGAGTCGTTACCGCGCCGGGAGAAATGCTTCGCGGCAATTTTTCCCTTTACGTTCTGAGTTCAAAATGTCGCCGGAGTCGACTTTGCCTTTCATCCTTCCGGGGTCGATAAAGTGAGTACCAGTCACGAACTGGTGTCGATAAAATCGACTATTCCTCTCCCCCCAAAATTTCAGGCCTTCGTGCCTAGAGCTGGTAGAATCGTTAGCACGCCGGGCTAAATGCTTAGCGGCATTTAGTCCGTCTGTACGTTCTGAGTTCAAATGCCGCCGGGGTCAACTTTGTCTTTCATCCTTCCGGGGTCGATAAAATAAGTACCAGTTTAACACTGGGGTGGATGTAATCGACTAAACCCCTCACCCAAAATGGCTGGCCTTGTGCCTAAATCAGAAACCATTATTATTGTTATTATTATTAAAGACGGGCGTGTTTTCGTTCGGGCAGAGTAAGTTCTCTTAAAACTATTGTTTTCACTCATTTGATATTGTTAATATACTACGGTTTTGTTCCAATTTGTTTGTAGGAACACAAGGAATCTCTTGGTCTGGGTTTGGAGGCTGCTGTTGCCCTGTAAGAGGCAATATTTTGCCTTCATGAAACGCCTACCTAATTTTTTAAAAAAAAACAAAAAACATACACACATGTTGGCGTCATCATCTGCCATTGAAGGAGCATTAAGAAGAAAAACCGACCCTCTTACTAGCATCCCAGCAGACGAAGACTTTCCTCCCCTTCCATCAATTATTCCTCCTAAAAGCTATGAGACAAAAGGCAACAACAACAACAACTTGAAGTGTAAATCACTAGCGCCAACACCGCCACCACTAGTAGTAGTATCACAAAGTCAAGCAGTGAAAAAAATAGCAACAACGCCACCCCCACCAACATCACAGCCACTACAACAACAAGCAGTAATGAAACAAAATATAATAGCGAGATGATTGGGAAAGACAAACCCAACGAAGAAGATTTGAAAATTAAAAACGCCCAAAACACTAAAAGATTTTATGATGTGGCTAGCGCAAAAAAAAAATAGAAATGTTTGCGCCACCCATGGACGGAAAAATAAACGAGCTGGTCGAAGCCAAAAAGATTATTAAACTTGGAGGAAGTAAAGCAGCGGTACTCGTACCCAAAAAGATAATAGAAGACGGCGAGAAGAAAACAGTCTTCTACAGAAGTGTCTCGCGGAAGAGCAGGCGGGCGTAACTAGTTACAATTATTCAAGTTGAAAAAGCATTGAAAGACATTATGGAGGATGTGGCCCACTTGCAGAGAGGAAGACGCCAGTATCACCTCGTTGGAGTGAGGAGTTTATCCTGTACCCAACGTACCTCTCTACAAGAACGGCAAGACTAAGGGCTTCGGGTGTTCTGCCTGGTGGGAATGTCTGGTGGATTGTAGTGTGCGTCATTTTGGAAGAACCGGAGACACTATTACAGGTCAGGCGGAGCAGCCGAGAAAAGTGGTCCGGGATTAATATAGAAATCTTGCTTCATGTGAAGCTAGAAAATATAGAAAAAATCCCGGACATTATACAGCTGCCCAATGGGGTGGAACTAAGGGTCATGGTAGAAGGCCGAAAGCCAAGATGCGACCTTTGTGGGGCCACAGGCCACCCTAGAGCCTTCTGGTCCCAAACAATAAAAAGCATGAGGCCACACCCACTGCCTATACCACACCCTCAACCTCAAAGACCTCAAAGGTGTCACACTTGCAGCGAGAACACCACGGTCGCGGACATCTGGACCCACGACAGCAGCACCAACAACTACACCAGTGGCAGCAAAACCAACTAGATCACTAGCCACGAATTCAATGGAAATAGCTGAGACAACAACAGTCCCAGCAACTCCAGCAGCACCATCACCACCAACAGTAATAAAAACATGGGAAAGACCCATCCAGAGCACCTCTCAAACCAGCTCTCCATCTCTCCCTCTCTCAAACACACACTCGCACATAGACACTCACAAAAAGACAGAGGAGGAACCAAAATAGGCCAAAAAATTAAAAAGAAGACACAGGAGGTAGACAGACGGTCTCGCATCAACACACACACACACACACCGGACAACATAGAAAATGCGACAAACACAGTCACACAGACAACAACAACACCAAATCCACCAGGTTCACAACCCTCCACACAACAAAAGCCACTACCACCAGTACATCCAACACCCTCATAACCCCACCCCGCCCCCAACAGAAGCTCTCAGAGGAAACGACACCAGCAAAAATTCCTACTTTTGTGCTATTGGGGAGAGCCAACAAAGATTTAATGGGCCTCAGAGCTCGAAATAAAGAGATTGAGAGAAGGGGAGAAATTCCCGATAGTAATAAATTCCAAACGCCGGAAAGGCACTAACTGTTGTTAGTGCGTATGCCACTAACAACATATTAAAACATTAGGCAGGATTTTCCCCATGATGTGGGAACCCCTAATGTAAGAGCCACTAAAAGGCTTTTAAAGAGGTTCCCAGAGAAACCCCAGCCAAATTCGGAAGCCGGGCCACCCGAGCGCCAACAGCACCGACAGGATAAGTAACCCCGCTCCTTTTTCTTCCTCTTAAAACTTTTCGGCCGGCATGGCGATAATTAAAGTAAGTTGTACGTGGTTTGGGGTCACTCTGGAAACAGGGGCGCTTTCGCAACGACCTCAGTTCACTAGCTATGGATGTGACGGCAGTAGGTGAAACCAGGATCTCCGACACCCGCGATCTAGCTCCCATCTTGGATGATTTTGAGATCTGCGCATCTCTCAGTCGGCCTGGAATGGGCGGCGGGGTAACAGTGCTGTTTCGGAGAGGCCTGGATCTTGAGGTACGGACGGTCTTCCTTGGCCCGGATGGTAAATTGGTGGTTCTGGATATGAGCAATAGCGAAGGTGGTGCTTTCAGACTAGTTGCTGTGTACGCCCCAACAGGAGGTGGGATAGCCAGATTTCTTCAGAGGTTTGGAGGTTTTCCTTGGGATGTCTCGCTCTTAATTCTAGTGGGTGATTGGAACGCTATCTTGGACGCACGCCTGGACAGGGTGGGGCTAGCCGATAGGATAGGGGGTTTAAAGGCCTCACGAACCTACTCAGCCGCTTTTAACTAGCAAACAGTTACGACTGGACTTCCCGGATGCGCCAACTTGGACATGGACAAACAGCACCGGGTTTTCCAGATCATATCTAGATAGAATATTATGGAGGCCAGTAGACAAAAGTAGCATAGGTTGTCCACTTTTCAAAACCGTTGGCTACACAGACCATAAATTTGTGATCTGCTCGGTCGACCTAGATAGAATCCATAGGCAGGACCCCGGGTACTGGAAGTTGAAACGTCTTTACCTGCGCGCCAAGAATTCAGAAATCGGGTTAGTCCGTCGACGTTTGTCGGGTGCAATCATCAACAACCGATTGGGGGTAGCCATGAAAGGGCTATTAGAGTAGCAAGAAAATTGCTTTAGAGGAATCTAAGATATAGGGAGACCTAGTCAGGAAGCTAGAAGAGGCGCTTAGGAAAGGCATAGCGACGGAGATACTGGCGGCAAGATTGGCCCTCGATCAATTCTTTAATGCCAAGCACGAAGGTTGCATTGTCAGAGCTAGGGCGCCTGCGCTGAGACATGAGGGGACGAAAGCCGTTTGATGGGCCCGGGTGGCAGATGTGCGACGAGGCAATAAAACCACAATTCGTTCTTTGACGGCCCAGGAACAGCGCATGCTACACGAATCAAGGCACATGTGTTCGGAATATTAGCGGCACTTCGCCGAACTGTACAGAGCGCGCGGTGTATCGGTGAGGAGGATGGATTTCCCTTCCTACCTCGATAGTAAGCCGCACCTCTCGTCCAGTGACGCGAGTTCTGCGAAATGCCGATAACAGCTGAAGACATACGAGACGCGATGGAGGGCGGCGCGAGGGAGAAGTCTCAGGGATTGGACAGTCTGCCTTTTGAGCTTTATCTCAGACTGTTTCGGTGATCACTTGACTGATGTCTACCACAACTGGCAGCAGAACGGGAGAATGCCAAGTGATGTGAGCCATGGAGTGGTGCTGATAAGGAAGGACCCGAACAAGGGGGATGTAATTGTCAACTTTAGGGCAATAAATCTGCTGAACCCAGATTATAAGATTTTGGCCACGGCGTTAGCTAAGAGGTTGGCGCTTGTCGGCGATGCGCAGACATGCGCTATCTCGTAAAGATCTATCCACGACAACCTCCACCTCACGCGCTACAACATAGAGAGGGTAGGGAAGGAACCTGGCATGGGTGGGGCCCTGATCAACTTAGATCAATCAAAAGGTTTTAATAGGGTAGACCATCAATACTTGGAGGCTGTCCTCGCGGCTGCCGGTTTCGGTCCCGTCTTCAGAGGCTGGATCGCTGCAATGTACAGCGACATCTGTTCGGTGGTCAAAGTAAACGG
>JAOPUL010509670.1:0-11106 GCA_027564515.1 Octopus rubescens | reverse complement strand
GAAAGGCCCTATAGAAGGTGAGAGAACTTTGGGGAAGGTTATAGTGATAGATACAGGTGTCTTGCTGTAGATGGAGCGCTGGTTACCTGGCGAGAGAGAGAGAGAGAGAGATCTGAAAGGCGAGAAGGTGTCCCAGGCAGATGCTGGGTATTCTAAGTCCCAGGCAAATACTGGGTATTCTAAGTCAGAATACAGATGGGTTAGCTAAGTGGGGGAGAGCGATGAGGGCTGTGCATGCTAAGTGAGGGAGAGGGATGAGGGCTGTGCATGAAGGCAGGTCAAACCCTAGATGTATATATATATATACATATATATATATATAACTTCTTTTTCTCCTACTGTAAGAATATCCATAAAATCATAGTTTCTTATTTTCTCTCTTTCTACCATTTTTGGAAGCCCTGTCAAAATTAATGGATGCTGTCTTTCCATCTTCCTTTGAGGAAGCCACAGATAAATAAATGAAAATATCAAAAGAAGAAAAACTATAAAAAAAACAACTACTTCACATGTGTCACATAACTGAAATGTCTACGTATTTTTCATTCACACAGCATTGCCAAAGTGTCCTGTGTGTGATGAAAAGGATTTTGAAAATATAGATGGAATGTATTACTGTTTAACCTGCTGTAGTCAAATACCGGTAAGTGACCAAATGCTGTTATCTTTTTCATTATTATTAAAGTAGTAGGTTGACAGAATTGTTTGAACATTGAACAAAATGCCTAGCAGTATTTAGTTACAACTCTTTGCATTTTGAGTTCAAATCCTGTCTGGGTCAACTTTGGCTTTTACCCCTCCAACATTAAAGTCCTGCAGTTGATTGTATCATTTAGCCTCTCTCCTTGTGCCAAAATCAGAAATCATTATTTTTATTATATAAGGGCATGGGTTGCATGGTTTGATAAAATCCCATATGTCCAGGGACTGCATTGTGCTCCTATGTCTGTTTCAAAATGGGTTTTTTTTTGGATGCCCTTCCTAATGCCAACCACTTTACACTGAGGTCGCCATGCAGCTTGCAGAACTACAAACCCTGGAAGGGGCAGAGTCAGTGTCATGCTAGTGGACGAGGGATTGAACTATGAGAAGTAGGGGAAGGGAAGGTTCTTGTAGAAGATCTGCATGGCTATACACATCTTATAGAGGAAGGGGAGAGAAAAAGAAAATGAACAGTAGGAGCTGCAAGAGATAGACAATGGCGATAAGGTGCCTAGATGGCCACATGAGGCACAAGGTGAGTTGATGAATTGGTTTGCAAGATTGCATGGAAAGAATAGATGGGTGCGGATAGCAGACTGCCAGAATGGATAGGGTTGAAGGGCAGATGACCAAGAAGCCGTGAGATGCAGAAGAGAGTGATGGAGCAAGCAAAGGAGTAGTAAAGATGATACAGTTGTCATGGAGGCAAGGATAAATGAGTGGGATGGCATGGTTGGTAGTCTGCAGAAACCGGGAAGCAATGATGAGTCACTATAATGTGGGTAGAGAGTACAATACAGAGCACTTCCAGAACTCAGTTTTGCTGATGAGGGTGAGTCTTTTCAAGAACCTCATATCGTTAGAGCTGCCAGTCCTTTGTCATTTCCTTCATCAGGCTCAGGGTCCTAGCCTTAACTACTTCATCCCATGTCTTCCTGGGTCTTTCTCTTCTATAAGTTCCAGCCATATTTAGCAATTAATACTTCTTTATACAGCTGTCTTATTCATATGTATCACATGTCCATACCAACACAGTCTTCTTTGTTGCACACAGCAACTGATTCCTCTTAATGCCCAATTTCTCACTCAACAGCTTTGTACTCACATTGCACATCCAGCCGAGTAGAATGTATTTGCTTCAGCTCTTCTGGGGTTGATAAAATAAAGTGCCAGCTAAATAAGGTCAACATAACTGACTAAACCCCTCCCACAAATTTCTGGTGGGTAGCCAGAATTGTAAGGTCACTGGACACACACACACACGTGTGCGTGCATATATACGAGGTCTGATCAACAAGTATTGGGACTGGTGCTATAAAAAGAAAACTACAACACGTATCAATTTGGCATTTAATCTCCTTCAGAGTAGTTTCCTTCTGAAGCCACACACTTTATCCATCCTCTTTACCATTGATGAAAGCATTCTTGGAATTCCTTTTTTGAGATATAGTGGGCAGCTGCTTCATCACATTCTCTTGGATTTCCTCAATGTCTTGAAATCTTGTTCCTTTCAAGTGGGATTTGATCTTTGGAAAGATGAAAATGTTGCAAGGGGTGAGATCTGGGGAATAGGGTGGTTATCAGACTTGGGGAAGTTGTGCTTGGCCCAAAACTGCTGCACAAGCTGCGCTGAATGAGCAGGTGTGTTGTCATGGTGGACTTGCCACTTACTGGACGCATGCAATTCTGTCCTTTTCTCACAAACAGTATCTTACAAATGCCACTGCAACACATATAGTAGTACTCCTTGTTTACTCTCTGACCAGTTGGAATATACTCATGATGAACAATGCCCTTGTAGCCGAAGAAAACTGTCAAAAGTGTCTTCACATTGCTTCAACTCATTCGTGCTTTGAGAGGTTGGGGTCTTCCACTGCGAAGACTGAGCCTTGTTTTCAGGGGTCTTCTATTGCAGAGACTGAGCCTTAATTTCAGGGTTATAGCCATAGACCCTGATTCATCACCTTTTATGACCATTTTCAAAAAGTTTTCGTTTTTCTCGATGCAATCAAGGAGATCCTGCACAGCTGAAACCTGATCGTCTTTTTGGTCAACTGAAAGCAGTTTGGCACAAACTTGGTGGACACATATCTCATACCCAAATCTTCAGTGAGAATGGACTGAACTGAACCGTAACTAATGTTCATATCCTCTTACAACTCACACATGGTGATTCGACAGCCTTTCCAAACAGCTGCATGCACATCTGCAATGTTTTCAGCAGTTCTGCTGGTTGTGGGTCTCCCAGAACATGCGTCACTGTTGACATTCTGTCGGCCATCTTGGAAATATTTGAACCACTCATACACTCACGTCTGGCTCATGCACTCCTCTCCATACACTTTCTGCAATACTGCACAGGTCTCCTCCTCCACACAGGTATTACCAAGCTTTTGACAAAATGTGATGCAGATTCTCTGCGATGGTCACTGATGGAACTTCTGTGGTATGGTGAGATGACCACAAGCTACATACTTTACTTCCAAGCACTGCTATAAATGTGAGCAAGAACGTTATAACTTAGTGTGCATGCATGACAGAGTTCAAGGTAATCTGTGCCGTGCATCTTCACTCTGCATACATTAGCTCTGTTACCTTATCAACAGCCCCAATACTTTTTGATCAAACCTCGTATACATATACACTTATAGGTACATGTCACCTCCACTATTCTTGGTATTTGTTAATTTGGAAAAAGCATTTCACAGGGTACCACATTCAATAATTTGGTGCTCATTGAGGAAATTAAGTGCAGATGAATGGCATGTTAATGCTGTACAAGCTATGTACAAAGTGCAGTAAGTAAAGTTAGAGTTGACAATGATTTCAGTGATGAATTTAGCATGAAGGTAGGAGTTCAACAAAGTGTAATCCTCAGTCCTTTCCTGTTCATCATAGTCCTATATGCTGTCACAGAGGAGTTTAAAATTGGCTCTCCATGGAACTTCTATAAACTGATGATCTAGTTCTTATAGCTGACATTTTAGATAAATTAGAGAGGAAATTCCTGGCATGGATGCTAAACCTTGTATCACAAAGCCTCAAGGTAAACTTAGCAAAGACTAAGATTTTAGTAAATAGGAAAGAAGACACTGCCCTGGTATCTTCAGGGAAAATGGCCTTGCTTGATATGCAGGAAAGGAGTTGTATCCAGTGTGAACTCTGGTTACACAAAAGGTGTAGTAGAATCACAGGCAGGCTAACAGAGAGTTAACTTCATATGCAGCATAGGAGCAGTATGTATTATGAGCATAACAGAAACAAATTCTCTTAAATGCCCAGATGGCCCATGAAAAGTAATCGATATCTTTTGTTACCCATGAGATGTAATTAACAGGTGAGGTGGTTGCTTCAAAAGTACAATAGCCAGGTAAAGAACAGGATGGAAAAACTTCAGGAAGCTTCTATCTTGCTGGTAACAAAGATCTTTTTCCCCTGAGTTAGAACAGCGATATGCTGCATGGTAGTGAGACATGAGCCTTGACTGCAGAGGACTTGTGAAGAATGGAAAGCAATGAAATGGACATGCTCTGTTGGATGTGCAATGTAAATGTGCATGAATAGTACAAATGTGCAAACAGAAAAACTGGGCAGAAGAGGAATGAGATGTAGTGTGCAATAAAGAAGACTGCTCTGGTGTGGATATTTGATGTGAATGGATGAGGACTGCTGTATAATGAAATGGAGGTTACAGAAGAAGGAGACCCAGGAAGACATGGGATGAAGTGGTGTAGGCTGATCTCAGGATCTTGAACCTCACAAAAGAGATGACAAAGGACTGGGATCTCTGGTGATATGCAGTTCTTGAGGAAACCCAATTCAGCAAAACTAAGTTCTGGAAATGCTGAGCTTGCGTACGTGTGTGTGTGTGTGTGTGTGTGTGTAGATGTATATATATATATATATATATATATATATAATCATCATCGTCATTTAGCATCTACTTTCCATGCTGGCTTGGGTTAGATGATTTAACTGGAACTGGCAAGCCGGAGAGCTGCACCAGACTCCAGTCCATTTTGGCTTGGTTTCTATGACTGGATGCCCTTAACATGTCACCGGCATGGGTGTTTATATGTGTCACCAGCCGGGTGCCTATAACGTCTCACCAGCATGGGTGTTTTTACATGTTACCAGCTCTGGCCACGATTACAAATCCACTAAGCTTGATGTGTCTTCTCAAGTACAGCAAATCATCAACAGTCTCGGTCACTTGTCATCACCTCTGTGAGACTCAACATCCAAAGATCATATTTCACCACCTCGTCCCATGTCTTCCAGGGTCTACCTCTTCCACGGGTTCCCTCCACAGTTAGAGATCGGCACTTCTTTACGCAGCTGTCCTTGTCCATATGCATCACATGACCATACCAGCACAGTCTTCTCTCTTGCACACTACATCTGATGCTTCTTATGCCTAATTTTTCTCTTAAGGCACTCACACTTGGCCGTACGGGCACACTAGCATTGCACATCCAACGGAGCATATGCACAACTGAACTCTTTTTTCAATTTCGTCCCCAAGACACTTTCATCATCATCTTTCTAACTGCAGCTTTTCCTTGATACTACTAATCTTTCTCATTACCTGGTACCATTTCACTTGATATCCATTCCTTATCCTTAATTCTAACCTCTCCACCCACATTTTACATTGACCCTTTTTTCCTTGAGCCACCAAATCATCTCACATGTTCTACCACTATAGGTCTCTTTCTGCCCCCATACTCTCACAACCTAACCAATCACATTATCTCTTGCTTTCGTCCTTCCCCTCTCTACTGTATCATCATTATTATTCTGCTACTTTTCACTGCTCTGCATCATTGGTCACCCCTACCCTTTATCCACCATTCACTAAATCCACCTCTTAACCATATCCAGTTTCTTCTACCCCCCACTACTTATTATTTACTCAACATTTGTTTTTCATTCATTATATTCATTTCCTATCTCTCACTTCTCCATACGCTCTCACACCCTTTACCCATCCATATGCCCAGTTATTCTTACCCCATTCACTTCTTGTACCTAGAGGGTCCACACACACACACCTAATCACCACTATTTTTTTTTATCTCTTCAATCCAATTTAATCACTCCCAACCTCTCTTCTAAAATGTGAGTAGCCATGTAGTTCCTCTACAGCAAGAAAACTGCTCTAGCCCCTTCAGTTATACTTTATCTCCTTGCATAAAGCTGCCTCTCTCAGAGTTTGTTGTCTTGCAAGCAGCATGGCAATCTCACTAGTGCTGGAGGCACAATAAATACTCAGTACATACTGTAAAGTGGTTGGTATTAGGGAGGGCATCCATCCAGAGAAGACACTGGAGTACTATGTGGGTATTGAACTCATCGGATCCTGTGAAACCATCCAACCAATGCCAGCATGGAGCATGAATGTTAAAGGATGATGATGATGTGTGTATGAGAGAGAGAGAGAGTGAGCGAGCAAGTTGGGGTGGGATTGTAAGCTTCAACAGAGTTTCTGTGTACAAAGTTCTACTCAACAGGCACTGATCAACCTGAATATATGGTAGAAGGCACTTGCTCAATGCATATTGGAATCAAGCCTGGGCCAAGTAACTGCAAAAAGAAAACTTCACTTGTTAGCCATACAACAATGCTTGCTCTTACATTCATTTTGCCTTTCTTTTGTTTCATTGCAGAAGGTATTTGATACAGAAGTTGAAAATTATGGCCAAGAGAATTACTTGTTTTCATCTAAGATTAAGAAATTACATCCTGATGGTATGTATATATAATTTATTTTAATTTTATATTATATCATGATTTGTAAACAATAACATTGTTGGTTACAAGTTTTCAATGGGCCAATTACTGGTTCTCTGCATTTTTGTCTCTGAGAATGAAAGGAGAGTATCTGGAACATGAGGCAGAACAAATATCTTGAGTGACTCAGTTTTTTTAAAATAGCACTTCTTTTGGTTTTTCTCCGATTGTTTTTAATCCTTTGTCAGCCATTTCATCGGATTGACCAATATCTTTGGAATTTGGGAGAAGGAAACTCTCCTTAATCCTATTGTATATTTCATTTGTTGATTTAACATCCATTTTCCTATGTTAGCATGGATTGAATGAAGAATTAATTGAGGCAGTATTTTATAGCTGAATGTCCTTGCTCTTGCTAACTTTTACCCGTAAGAGATATTTTTTTTTTATTCCACTGGTCTTTAAAAGTGATCAGTCAAAATATCATCAAGAAATGCAAATATATCACTACTTCACTGAGACTCAAGCAAATTCATGGGATGTCAATATTTATGCATTTATGTACACACTCATACACATATACCCATAAAAATGTATATATGATGGATGAACTTCTATACAGTTTCCCCTTTACTAATTCTACCCACAAGACATTGGTTGGCTCTTAGCTGTATTAGAAGACAGTTAGTTGCTCAAGGGTCCATGATGTGGGACTGAACTCAAAACCATGTGGTTGAGAAGCAAACTTCTTAACCACACAGCCATATATATTGATATATATATATAGTGATAAATATAAACATTGATAAGAAAATTGGAACAATGCTTTCAAATACAAATACCTTTGTGGTATTTGTTCTGCCTGAGTTACATAAACACTCATTCATCATTCTCACTATTAGAAATGTATTCAATTGATAATTATCAGCCCGAGAACTGTAAACAACAACATTATTGCTTATTTATTCATCAAATGGGATATAAAAGTTGAAAAAAAAAATCATATCCACTTTCTAAAATATGGAAATATACCTTAACCCAGATATCCAAAGAAAGATAGGATGGTCACGTCTGGAAGGCCTTTAATCATAAGTATACTTCTTTAAAATTGACCTGGGGCTAAACAACAACAACATTGGGGAATGGGCTGAGTTGTTAGCTTACATTGTTATGCATTACCCCTCCATTGTCATAAGCATTATCCCTCCATTGTCATAAGCATTATCTTTCTGTTGTCACAAGTATTACCCCTCCATTGCCATAAGCATTATCCCTCCATTGTCATAAGCATTATCCCTCCATTGTCATAAGTATTATCTTTCTGTTGTCACAAGTATTACCCCTCCGTTGTCATAAGCATTATCCCTCCGTTGTCACAAGTATTACCCCTCCATTGCCATAAGCATTATCCCTCCATTGTTATAAGTATTATCTTTCTGTTGTCACAAGTATTACCCCTCCGTTGTCATAAGCATTATCCCTCCGTTGTCATAAGCATTATCCCTCCGTTGTCATAAGCATTATCCCTCCATTGTCATAAGCATTATTCCTCCACTGTCACAAACATTATCCCAGTTGTATTAAGCATTGTTCCTCCATTATCATAAGCATTATCTTTCTGTTGTCCCAAGCATTAGTAGGAAAGCTTATTAGAATGTTTTGGAGTGATGCTGTAATGTCCTGAGCTATGGCAGTAGTGTTCTAGAGTGTTGTTTAAGTGTTCTAGAGTGTTGTTTAAGTGTTCTAGAGTGTTGCAGTGGTGTTCTGGGGGGTGTTGTAGTAATGTTCTGAATTGTAGTAGTAGTAGTAGTATTCTGGGGTGTTACAATGGTGTTCTTGTATGTTGTTGTTGTGTTCTGGGGTGTCATAAATGTATCTTGACTGAATGGGAGAGATGGTGTTCTTGTTGTTTAGCCTCAAGTCAGCCTTGACAACCATAATTGTGACCAAAGGCATTCTTGCCATGAACTTTTTCCAAACCAGCTGAAGAAAAAAATCAAGGAGCTATTGATGGCAATGAAGGTGTTCATGAACAACAAAATACAAATGTTTTGAGAGAAAAGCTGGGCATAAAAAGAATCAGATGTAGTGTGCAAGAAAGAAGACTTTGTTGGTATGGAAATGTGATGTGTATGGATGTGGACAGCTGTATTTAAAAATGCAGACCACTTAATGTGCATGGAGTTTGCAGAAGTGGGAGACACAGGAAGACATGGGATGAAGTGGTGATGGCTGATCTCAGCACCTTGAACCTCATGGAGGAGATGATAAAAAGGACTGGTATGACTTACAAAATGCAGTTCTCATATAAGCAAAGTTAATTCAATACATTCCTATCATCCAACTTGAGAATTCTGCTGCTGTAGTTAAATGTGAACAGAACTGCATACTTCACTAGTTTTCCCCTGATATCACTTATTTTTCTCACTACCTGGAATCATTTCACTTTCTATCCATTCTTCATTCTATTCTCTCCAACCACATTTTACTTTGATCATTCTCCTGAGCAACCAAACTATCTCTCCTTCTCCATCATTATACATCTCTCACTCTCTCCATATACTATGCCTGCCTCTCCCCCCAACACTCTTGCAACCTACCCAGTCATACATCATCTCTATCTTTCCCTCAACTCATATGTGCCATTGGTCACCCTTATCCATCATTCATGACATCCAACCCTCAACCCTTCCCAATCTCTACAGTTGTCACTCATTTCTACCTTCCCTACTTATCATCCTTCTACACTTGTTCCTCATTCATTATATTCACCTCTTCACCTATTCCCCTTCTTTAATCATCTCTTACTCTTCCATACACTGACAACACCTACCCATTCACACTCACTTATACTCACTTTGTACATTGAGGGTCCATCCTGATAGTTCATCACCATGTTTTTTTCTTTTTAATCTCTTGCCAACTCCTCTTGGTCACTTTCACACTATTTTATATAATGTGAGTAGCCTTGCAGCTCCTCTGCAGTAAGAAACCTGTTCTGTTCTGCCTCTTCTCTCATACCTTAACCCCTCTTCTATAGTATTCTGGGCTGGTGTGGTAGAGTTTTTGGCCAGTATAGCAGTATTCAGTAGATGTGTCTAGACTGAATGGGTGAGATATTGTCACAGATGTATCCCTCTCTACTGGAGCCAAATTCAGTCAAAGGGGATCTTAGTCTGGCAAACTGCATGGTGACCTCACTAGTGTTGGTGTCACAAAATAGCATCCAGTCCATGCTGTAAAGAGGTTGGCATTATGAAGGGCATCCAACCATAGAAACCATGCCAAAGTAGACATTGGAGCATGATGCAGTCCTTGGACTTGTTGGATCCTGTCAAACTGTTTGACTCATGCCAGGATTGAACATGGAGATTCAATGATGATACATTAATGGGCATATTGGATGGTACCATGATGGCTTTTCTGGAGTAGTCTTTGAACATGGTAAAAGAAATGCATATGGAGCTCTCTGAGCATTTTAAAATTTTTTCTATGAGTGCTCTACTTTTTCTATGCATCTGTGGCATAAAAACCCTCCTCTGTCAGCCTGCCTGTGATCACACTGCACCTTATCTGCACCCATAGTTTACATTGCACATATCATAGGGAGTACCTACTCATTTTCTCCACATTTGATATAGCTACTTCCCAGAGTCCTTTTTTCTTTACTGATGGGTTTTGATTTCAAATTTAGAATTCTAATTAGATTTGATAATCAACTACATTAAAAATGTTCTCCTTCTGCCACATAATTATTGGATTGATTTTTCATTTACATTTTTTCTTCCAGGTGACAAATATGGCTGCAAATGGTCAACTATTGAAGGTTTCCAGTTTGTCATAAAGGAGCAAGTGAAGGCCTTGATAGCATTAGGGGCTGACCCCAAATTAAAGGTATCTATATATTCAAACCAAAGCAAAGGTGTAAAAGAAATGTATTATTGTTTTATGATACATTTTGAATGCTTATTATTGTTCTTTTTGTTTAATCTTAAATCAACTCTAAACCAGGTACACTCTTGGATCAAAGACATTCCAGCTTTGATCACCCTGTCTTTTTAGGTCTTGAAAACAAATGAGGATTAGCAACAGGAAAGGCATCAGGCCATAGAAAATCTGCTTTAACAAAGCATATATATATATATATATATCATCATTTAGCATCCATTTTCCATGCTGGCATAGGTTAAATGGTTTGACTGGAGACTGGCAAGCCAGGGAGCTGCACCAAACTCCAGTCCATTTTGGCACGGTTTCTATGGCTGGATGCCCTTCCTAACACCAACCACTCCAGAGAGTGTACCAGGTGCCTTTGCCGTGTCTCTGGCACAGGTGTTTTTAACGTATCACCGGCACGAGTGTTTTTAATGTGTCACTGGCACAGGCCAGGATTTTGAATCCACTAAGCTTGTCAAGTCTTCTCAAGCACAGCAGAACTCCAACAGTCTCAGTCACTAGTCATCACCTCTGTGAGACTCAACATCCAAAGATCATGTTTCACCACCTCATCCCACGTCTTCCTATATATATATATATATCATCATCATCATCATCCTTTAACGTTCGTTTTTCCACGCAAGCATGGGTTGGACAATTTGACTGGAGCTGGTAAGCCGGGGGCTAGCACCATGCTCCCGTCTGATTTGGCTTGGTTTCTACAGCTGGATGCCC
>JAOPUL010508698.1:0-11110 GCA_027564515.1 Octopus rubescens | reverse complement strand
ATTTAGTTTAAATAGAATAACACAGACCACACAAGTTTTATCGTATCTAGATGGTATATCCATCTTTATTGTTACACCCTTTTAAATACAGAGAAGTAACTCACTTCACAGCAGATCGCCTCATCCTTCGGCTGAAGGCACTCACAGATTTTACCAACAGCTAGCCAACGCCTCTGCCTCTCTCTCCCTACACACATGCACACAACCTTTTGTGACTATAACTGTAGCTTTTCTTTCCACCTTCCAACTAACGTTTACTACTAACTGTTGTTTTGACTCAACCACACATATAAACCTGTTGAATTTTCAACTATCTTGTTCGTGATTTGAATTTAGCATGTCTTTACAATTAAATGAATCTGCGTAGTCAGATTCCTTCAAATTATAGTTAATGTCCTACGGAGAGATAATATCAACTCACACTGGAAATCCGATGAAGACATAAGTACACTTGACGGCCCCAACAGCTATCCAACGCAGGTACACTTAACGGCCTCAATGTATATTCACACATTCGGATACTTCGTTCCCGCTACACAAAGCCGCCCTGATCAAGTCGATCTTCGCCGTCACCATCACATTGGAGACCCTTCTCATGCGAGCCGTTACATTGGTAACCCACGACTAGAAGAACACAGCCAGCTTTCGATACAAATCATTTCCCGATCGACTAAATCAGTGATTTACCAACTGAGAAAGACACATACAAATCATCTCTTTTTGGCCGTTATAATATTATAAAATTAGGTTTTTATGCCACTTAGTGAAGAAGAAAAAAATAACTTTGATCGAAAAACGAGAATAATGGATGTTAAAGCAAGAGAAGCAGAGAAAAGGGAACTGCATTTGATTCGATGCCCTCAGCAAGGTCAGATGACCAAGTGGGAAGAAAAGGTTATTGAAAGGAAGGTGGGTGGGGATGAGATCTGGAGGTGATGTACATCACGGCTGAGTTTCCTTCTTCAAGCCACCTATGATGTGTTGCCATCCTCATGCAATCTACCGAGATGGAAAATAGCGAATGACGGCAAATGCAGGTGCTGAAAAGTTGGCACGCTAAAGCATATCCTATCTAACTACCCAATAGCGTTAGAAAGGTACACATAGATGCACAGTGAAGTTCATAAAATTCTCTATAGTGCCACAATGAAGCAGGTGGAAGCAATCAATGGGAGCAAGAAATCGCAGAAGGGTGACAGTAAACACTTATCCCGTTTGTCCGCCAAGGTTAAGATGGTTACCCAAAACAGAAGAAAAAGGCGAATGACGAGAACTGAGACGAAGTATGAGAGGTTGTCATGTCTTCTTTGGTTTGTGTTGGGACAATGAAACAACTCATCAGAGGCTTTATTATTGTTTTACGTGTTTATTTACTTTGGTATGTTTACGACTGTCTTACATATAACGGAGTGATACACACTGTGCGTGTTTACTTTATTGACAGTTTATATCATCCACTAAATGCGCTTAACAAAATAGTACTGACATAGGTATACATTCATATATGCGTATACCTTCAAATACACATATACAGGAACGTATAACAGAGGTAGCAGCAGATCTTGTAGGGTATGAACGCCTCCTTCCAATACCAACAAGAAAGAAATCAAATATGACAATATGGTGTGAGGAACACAAGATAATACATCTTGTTGAACTAACTGTTCCACACGAAGACAATTTAGATACAGCCCAAATTACGAAAAACGAGCGTTATGAGGTGCTGCTGGAAGACTGTATGGATGGTGGTTGGAGTGCAGTACACTTTCCTGTAGGAGTTGAATGTAGGGGTTTTACTGGGACCAGACTGAGATGGTGACTGCTATCAATTAGTATCCAACATCGGCAAGCAAATGCCATATTGAGGGAGATCTAGGCAACAGCTGAGAGGGCCAGCCAGTGGATATGGCTGAAATGGAATGATGAAACCTGGCTGGAGAGGTGATGATCCCAAAATGGACTTGTGGGTGAATACTAGTCAGTTGAAACAAGGAGGTTCAGTCCTTGAGTGAATTTATTGGAAGGTAGGTAAAAGTTGTGAAAATGTGAGTTGGAGAAAAGGAATTGGAGAGGGTATTTGCCTTTGGTGTTCAGGGAGATCTTGGATAGTGGGGTTCCTCGATTATCTCCAGAGGTTCTCTTATATCAGGAGGACCATATCACTTTCACCTTGTTTCCACCTTCTTTCTTTTTACTATTGTATATTATGTATACTTCTCTTTGTTTTATTGTATATACTTTCTAGTTTTTTATCATTTCATTAAAATGTAAGCCCCCATACTTTATGTTTGTCTTTGTATTGTCTCCTTCAACCTTCGTCCTGGTGGTAAATAAAAGAAATCATTCTTCTACTTCCTTTTCTCATCATCATCATCATCATCATCATCGTGAAAAATCTCAGCTTTATTTTGCTGGGTATGATGGAAAGTGTCAGCAGACTAAGGTGACATTTGGTTACTAATCATGCTTCAAGAACCCTGCGGAGGACTCTTGAAGTTCCAAGATATGATGATTTTTGTAGGTGTTCCATCTTTATATTCGTTCCAATCTTTTTTGAGACATGTTGGTAGTTGGGTACTGATACTTCCAAGTGCACCAATCACTATTGGTATCACATCCTCTTTCTTCATTATCCACAACTTGTGTATTTCTCACTTCAATTCATCATAGAAGTTGACTTTTTCTTCTTTCTCTTCAATCCTGTTGTCACCAGGACATGCTATGTCAATTATCAGGCATGTTTCTTTTATTTTCCGTTCACCACAGCAATGTCAGGTTTTCAATGTTTAATCTAATGGTAACACTGAATCACAGGATTTTGCAATCCTCATTCTCAGTAATTCTTTGGATTTGGTCATAACACGTCTTTGATCTTTCTAGGCCATAATTTCCACAAATCTCCCAATGGATCATTTTTTTCCATATGGGCCTATAGCTTTTTGCCAACACAGTGGTATTCTTGTTTTGTGTGTTCATAGGTTGTTGAACCTGCTGATTTAATAACATATCAAATATTGATTGATGATTTAGGGTTACTATATTATGATATATTGCATAATCTTATAGATGTTGCAAGTCTTACATAACTTAATGTACAATGTTATGTCACAATAAAATCTAATGAAACATTGTAGCGAAACCACATAATCTATTCGTCTGACTTTTTATTACACACACACATGTGTGTGTGTGTTCTCTTCTGTTATTAATTATTTGAATTCTTCCTCTGAGGGTACAAAGCTTCATCGTTAGAATGTAGATAGCAAAAACAATGTTACATTTTGAACTTAAGAAAAGTCTTGCATATTTTTACTGTTCCATTCACAAATTGTATTTTTAATGTGCGAGTTAGTTGGTTGATTTCTTTTTATAAAAATCCTAGCTTATCCAGATTGTCATTTAGGCATTTACTCACAAAACCAAATGTACAAGTTATTTTTGGTATAAATGTGAATTTAGAATCTGGATAGAGAAGATAGAAGTTTCGAAGTAGTTGTCCATAGTTATACTCTTTTTATCTTTGAGCAAGACAGCTGATCTCTCTGATGATACATACATTTTCTTGTCTGTCTCAAACAACAATATCCAGCCTGTTATGTTTAAACTTGACAGATGTTTTGATGAGAATATTCCACCAGTATTCCTTGTGTTGATGTTTGTGTATATTCAATAACAGGGGGATTCTCTATATTTATTCCAGAGCAGTCTTTTTTCCAAATGGCATTCTTTGCAACAATGTCGTGTCACATAGGGATGTAGTACTTTGATGACATTTTTGGGCTAACCACGTGTGATGTCTTCCACAGAAACATAAAATGATTTACATTTTTAGTCGCATCTTAGAACTCTAAGGGTTTTACCGTCTCTTTTGTTTATTAGCTATTTTGTAACAATCTCCTGTTCTTGAATTGCAAATGCATAGCCTTCGAAGTGTGATGTAATGTAGCGGTCCCGAGTCCAAGAGAGGCTTCGCTTCATGTCAATATTACTGTTATTTTTTTCAAGTCTTTGGGAAACATATACATCCATGGGTTTTTTTTGTTGTTATGCTGAGCATTTCACATCGAGGTCTTCTTTGCGGTATGTCAGTTCAGCTGTTTTGGGATTGTATGGAGAGTGTTTTCTGAGGAGCTTGCTTGCTGACACATAGGAGGTTCTCTTCGGTTTTCACCACTAAGTTTATGTATTTATTTTTGATGCTATTGTTTAGCAGATGCTGAGAGAGAGAGAGAGAGACTATATGGCATTCGAAGGCTGTCTGTACTGATCTTAAGCCTCTACCTCCTTCATCTCTTCCTAAGTAGAGCCTGTCGGCATTAATATTTCTGTGGAAGTTTCCAGTTGATGTCAGAATCTTGCAGGTTTTAATGTCTATGAAGTGGATTTCCTCTACAGACAAGTCGAGTATCCCAAATGGTGAGATCAACAATGGTACTGCAAATGCATTGTAGGATATTGACTTTTTGTAACAGGAGAGTTCTGACTGCCAATTTTTCTAAGTTTGGTCACTATTTTTATTCACACCACCTTTGTATGGGACAGGAGAGATAGTGAAACCATTGATGCACAGGTTTTGGGTCTGGAGGACTAATTTTCCCTGTTCAACAATCAAATATGAACATTTCTTTGGGCCAAATTCCATTCCTATGTCAGCTGCGAATGTTATTAACTCCAACTGTTTTTTGGTAAATTTTAGCTAAAAATATGTTAATATTTTTAGCTAAAATTTTCAGGTCATCCAAAAAAGAAATTATAGGTTATATATAGGTTACAACTCTAGCAATAGCAGATCCTAGCATGTAGCCATTTGATTCGTGTTGCAGGAATGATGCTGGATTTAATGCCAAAATGAACAGAATTACAAACAGACTATCTCCTTGGAATATTCCCTTTGAAATATTTATAACATTGAAGACGACTGTTCTACTCTTAGTTGTAAGTGTGAGAATTGTTGCCCAGGTCTTTGTGAGTCTCTCAATAGCAGCAACTAAGGTAGCAGGCACTTTTGCCAAATGTAGACAATTCAGCAGCCATGATTGAGGAATAGAGCTGAATGCTTTCTTATAATCAAACCATACTGTTACAAGGCTTTTACGGTGTTTTCTTACTTCAGGCAGTACAGCTTTGTTTATCAAACGTTGTTCAGCATATCCCCACACTCCCTTCTTTCCACTGGCCTGCTCATCAGTTACTGTTTTTGAACTCACAACGATTCTAGAGGAATTGGTTGAAGCAGCTTCTGTACAGTTTGTGCATAATGTTTAGGCAAACAATGGGCCTATAGTTTTCTGCCAACTCAATGGTCTTATTCTTGACTACTATATTCGTTCGTGTTATAACAAACCAATTTGGTATGACAATCTGACCTTCCTTAGTGCTTTTGAATATACATATTAGTGGTTACCTGTAAAATGTATGCAAGTATGTATGTGACCTAGTAAGTCATATTGAGCAAGGCTTGCAGAACATTAGTGCATTTGATTCTTCATGTTGTAATGCATCAACCTGCCCCTGGAGAACAATTCAATGTACCTCAGATACTGGTTAAGGGTACAGTGTTTAAAGTGGTGACTTCTTTTGAGTACCTGGGTAGCATAGTACAAGTTGATGGAAACCTAGACGTATAAATCACTTCATGTGTCCTTTGGACAGAGAAAGCCTTTGGCAGCATAGAATCTAAAATCTGGTTACACTGCCATGTAAATGTCTCATTTGTCCTTTCTGCACTGTTGTATTCTTCTGAAACTTGGACAATATACATGCGCCATGCAAAAATGTTGGAAAGATTTCACCAGAAATTCCTCTGCCACATACTCAGAATAAGCTGGTTCTCACTCATTCCTGGCACTGAAGTTCTTGCTGAAGCTAGGCTCACATCAATCCAAGCCATGTTTATTAGGAATCAACTACAATGGACAAGCCATCTCATCCATATGGAGGATGAGCGCATTCCCAAACAAATGTTTTATGGTGAGCTTATGCTGGGAAAGAGAGAAAATAGCAAACCGAAGAAAAGATATAAGGACTCTTTAAAATCAAATTTGAAATGTCTTAAATTATGTTACAAAAGTCTTGAATTACTTGTGGCAGATAGAGAAGCATAGAGAGTTGCAATTTGGAGCAGTGTTAAAGATTTTGAATTTGACAGTTAAGCACACTGGAATGAAAAGAAAATTTTGTAAAAATGAGATTAATATAAATAACACTGTGAGAGTTTCTCATTCCTTCTTTAAATGTTCTTTATGCACAAAAGTATACATATCTCACGCTGGTATGAGTTTGCACCAGCGTGTCCATGTGGGTAAGGCATACATGAACTACTAGAATTTCATTCCAGATGACCAGTTTCAATGTAAGGCCTGTTGAAAAACCTGTAAGTCTCGTGAAGGATTGAAGTGACACTTGAACAATCATAATAATCAAGCAGTGACACATAAAAGGCATCCATACCAGTGACAACATAAAAGGCACCCATGCTAGTGACACGCAAAAGACACCCAGTACACTCTATGGAGTGGTTAGCATTCAGCCATAGGAAGGGCATTCAGCCATAGAAACCAAGCCAAAACAGACTGGAGCCTGGTGCAACTCTCCGGCTTACCAGTTCCAGTCAAACCGTCTAACCCATGCCAGTATGGAAAACAAATGCTAAGTAATAATGGTGGTGGTGGTGATGGTGATGGTGATGACGACGACGACGACGACGACGATGATGATGGAGCCAATGCTGAAATGATACATTGCTGCAGTATATGTGATCAGCTTTTCAAACACCTTGCAGGGCTCAAAAGTCATTTAAGATCTGACGCTAGGAAAGAGCAATTATTGATACAAAAAGAGGTCGAGCTCTGCAAAGAACAGACAGCCACCATGTATGTATATACATATGTATGATGATGATGATGGTTTTTGACTCGTTAAACATATATGACTCTTCCCACCACCAGAGTACGTACACATGGGCACCAAACTGGTTAAAAACCAACAACGCAAAGTCGCAGGTAATAGAGAGTTGAATATTTATAGTTTAAAATTACTAGATAGTTGTAGATAGTCTACATGTTATGTGACCAGAAATGACTCTTCAACCTGTAAAAGATTTGCAAATTGTTCCACATAGTTTACATGAAAATGTTTGATTCCGCTATAAAGAGAGCTACTGGAAATAGTTATTGTGACATTCCATATGTCTTAGCCCAGATTTACTTCTTCAGATTTTATTGCAAACAAAGCAAGATGATTCATCAGATTATGACAGTGAAAAGTTAGTAAGGGGCCTAAATAAGTACTCTCACTTATGACTAACTAGTCCCCCTTAGGAGAGACAAATATGGTTGCAGATATCACAAGTTAGGAGAGAAGGATCATTGGCCACACACACACACACACGCACACACACACATACACACACACAAATATATATTATCTTTTATCTTATCTTTTACTTGTTTCAGACATTAGACTGCACCTATGTTGGGGCACTGTCTTGAACAATTTTGGTCAAACGAATTGATTCTAGTACTTATTATTTTATGGCTGGTACGTTTTTTATAAGAAAGTCTCAAACAAGGCAAGAAACCACTTAGTGTAAGAGACTATAAAGGAGAAATTATGTTGAAAGGAATGAATTTACATTAGGCTTGAAAGAGTTCAGGTTTTAAGAAGGAGTAAAACAATGAGATGGAAGCGAGTTCCAAAGTCTGGTGGTTTTGCCATCAATTCGAACCTTCGAATATGGTTCACAATTTTCTCTGCTGACACCACACACTCATCCACCAGGATGTCATCAGTATATGAGCTGGTAGCCTGCTCCACTTTGGCCTGTTTTCCCAAAACTACCTTGAGAACCTTTGCCATGATCTTCGGTGCTGAACTCAGGCTGAACCCCAGCCGATTTAGACAGTACGCTTTGCCTTTGTACCTCACTGGCTGGTACCTCCACAACCTCTGGAGCTACAAATAGGCCAACTTGAGGTCGACAATTGTAGTCACACCCATCATTCTCCCCCACTCTTGCAGGGTTTCCTCACATACATCCGCAGCTTCCCTGCCCATATAGCAGGACACGTGCTCATTCAACTCTCCAAAGTCCAGCACCGGTCGAATTATATTCTTTGTCGGCTGCACTACAGCTATCAGTGGCAGCATACCGCACATTGCCCCTTCACTCCATGGTATCAAAATACCCTCTTCTTTCTTGAACCCGATCCTGGTTTCTTCTTTCAGGGTGTGCTCATAGCAACCCACTCTGTTTCTCAGAGTGGGGTTCTTCTTTCCAGAAGTACTTCACTGTCCATCTTTCGTCGTCGAACTCAGCATGGAAATCTTCATCTTCAATTGCGCCTACAGTATCCCCTCTCTCTGATGGTAAACTGTCACTGCTATAGCCTTCATCCTTCACTCCATGCTCACAGCACACTGGTCACCAAATTTCACTTCTGTCCCACCAACTGTCACACCGTCCAAATGCACAATGACGTCCATGCCGATTACTACGTCGACGCCATCCACCACCTCATCAACGACAATCACCTACAGCTTCAACACATATCCCTGTACCTCCAGTTTGACTTCACTAATGCTGCTGCACCTAAATTCCCTACCACCCACTACACTGAGGCTGATATTTCCTCCCCAACTCTCCACCATTCTTGCAGTCACCAAGGTTGTTGTGCACTCGTATCCACAAGAACTCATGCTTCCCTTCCCCCACCAGGACCTTATCACAAGCAACGAACGATAATGCACCTCAATCGGTCGTGGAGGGAACTAGCGGCGCAGTAATTCCCCTCTCCTCATTTCCCTGGTTACAGTAGTGCACTATGTGCCCGGGCAGGGCACATCGGTAACACACCACCACAGGTTTTGGCTCCATGCAGCCCTGACCATGTCTGGACCCCGACACCTAAAGCATGCCATCCGTTTGGCCATGTTTAGCCATGTTCCTGTTATCGCTGGTTGCTTCCTACCTCTTCGCCCTACTTATCTCTGCCGTCAGTGTTGCTGCTACATCATGTGTGTTGTTTTGGGTTAACACTTGCATCTTATCCACCATTTCTCCTACTGACATCATGTTGATGTCTGGCATCTACTGCAATCGCACTGAAATATGAGTGGGGAATCCGGTCACAAAAGTCAGCTTCAGTGTCTGCTCCTTCACTACTCCGGTAAATCCTGCTAGTCCCGCCAACCTCCTGATCTCGCTTACATAGTTGTCTACTTGCTGGCTCGTCCATCTCACTCTCCCAAGCTTGCTATAGGCTTTAAATTCTCCTTCCATATATGCGTCCTTGATGCGTTCTTCGATCTTCCCCACCTTCACCTGATCTGCTTCGTCCACTTTTGAATATAAGTTTTGGGCACTACCTTCTAGGTAGAGAGGCATAAGGCTAGCAACACCCCCAATACCCTGCAGCCTTGCAACCAGTTTCACTTTCTTTATCCAGACCACCACATCACCTTCTCCAGCAAATGGTCTCAATACGTCGCTACTAATCCTGATTTTTGTAGCCATCGTGCATGTTGGCAGTCGGAATGCAGGAGTGAAAAACGAATAATAAAGAAAGAAATTTTTTTTTAATAATGCGTATATCTTCACAACTGGTAATGACGTGCCGAAATAGCTTGTAGTTGTAAGGTACAAACAAAGCTTGCTCTTATCTCGAGATGCAATCAGCGTCAGATCACAAGTACCAGACAAAACACTTCACTGTAGTATCTCCACGTGGCCTCTGCCCAAGAACTGCTACCAGTCAACACTTGCCAAAACACACATGTCTGACCCTGACCTTGACCCAGAGAAAAGAGAGGACCTTTGAACCTGTTGCTGCTTGAAGTGATGTCACTTACTCTCACCTCGGTCACCTTCATTCAACAGCTTCTTGAGGTAACGTCACTTCACTTTACTTTCGGTTCCCTTCCACCACGCCTATATAATGATCCAACCTTACAAGAAACAGACCTATCATAGGATTGTATGTAAGAACCCCAAGAAAGATCAGGTGAGAAAATAAGACCAAGAAATTTCAAAGAAGACCTTTCCTGAAGTGGTTTGACTGTCTCACCTTGTGATACTTATTCTATCGATCTCTTGTGCCAAACTGCTAATTTACAAGGACGTAAGCAAACCACCACCAGTTGTCAAGCAGTGGTGGGAGACAAACACGCAGATAAATACATACATAGAGAGAGAGGGGGGAGATAAATGAAATGAGGTGAGAGAGTAGATGTTTATTCCATTCATTTACAGCTGTTTCATAATCTGGTTAGTTATATAATAGATATTACATCAACATTAATGCACATATAAAGTGTCCACACACACACACACACACACACACACACACACACACATATATATATAAAGTCAGCAAGTGTGATTGTGAAATCTTAAAATAGAAAGCATTCAGTAGTGCTCAGATGATTAAAACTTAGATTTCGTGATCTAATAACAAAGAGGGGGGTGTTGTAAATCCGACAGCTGTTTCTGGGGCTCGGAGATTCTTCATAATGCTGGGAGATGTGATTCACCAGCAGAATTTGCCACGAGTTTGTGGGAGCAAGTCCGCACTAGAAGTTATTGGCCTCCTTCATCAGGGTGGTGAGATCAAAATCCAGCAAATCAAATCAAGATGCAAGGATTTATATAGGTATAGTGGGGTGTAATGAGAGGTAAGGATATATTAGTGGTAGGAGGAGATAGGTGGTTCAATGGGAGTGGGGGTGTTGGGATTTACAGCACCTTCCCTCTTTGTTATTTGAAGTCCTGTTATCTGAGTAAGTTTGCTCAACATGTATATAAATCTATATATTCAAGCTTGAATGCATCTGAAAATTTCAGTCTTTGCCTCCTTTTTTGAATATATCTTTATATATCTATATTCTGCTTATTGGAATTTAACTGATCATTTAATTATTTGCATCCATATCTGCTCATTTGAAATTTACTTATAGCCACTCTTAACTTGCTGACTTTGTCCTCAGTTGAGATCGCGAAATCTAAGTTCTAATCATCTGAGCACTACTAAATGTTCTCTATTTTGAGATTTCACAATCGCACTTGCTGATTATATATATATATCATCATCATCCTCATCATCATCCTTTTAAC
>JAOPUL010507968.1:0-11112 GCA_027564515.1 Octopus rubescens | reverse complement strand
GTGTGTGTGTGTGTGTGTGTGTGTGTGTGTGTGTGTGTGTGTGTGTGTGTGTGTGTGTGTGTGTGTGTTTCTAATGTTAGTAGCGTTGAAATACGTGTTGAAAGAATACTCATTAAAACCTATGTAAAAAAGAAGCCCTGAGCCTCGATTCTTACTAAAATGTAGCAAAAGTGTTTAATATGTTATTGCTTAACACCGGGTCGGCTCTGATCCAGCAAACCTATGATCAATTCCGCTCCGACCATGACTTTTCTCTTTTATATTCAAGCTAAATGCATCTAGAACCACATAATTTATGCCGTCTCTTTTTTAAAAAGGTAGATGTGATTTAAGTGAAATCTCGTTGCTATTCCAATAGAACGTTAGTGTGATCCCGTTTGTTTTGAGGCATAGTTTTATTTAGACTATATTAACAAATGTGCCCTTCCCATTTTAAGGGAATAGTGTGTAATGTCATTGGATGCTATTTCATACGATAAGTGAATACAACATTATCCTGTGTATTCTTCCCATTTTAAGAGAATACTGTATAGTGAGATATCAGAGAAAATTGGTTGCTGTTTCATACGATGAATTCATGAGTGAATACAACAAATTATTTCCAAAGAAATATAAGAAAAGCTACGATAATGTCTAGCAGATCGACGACTGGGAATTATTATGAGAGTAGAAATTAGAAAGAACAGTGAAATGACATTAACACCAAACTGTAATAACGGCATAATCCTATGAGATTTCACCCTCCACTGCAACCGTATGAGAGACAGCAACAGACCCAGTATTGTTGTAGAGAAAAGAAAAAAAATGCAAATATACAATAGAGTGTGAAATAATTGATGTTATAATTACCAAGGGACACTAGACCTGACAGGAACAACGCAAGTTTAAAAAGTATCAGAATTTCGAGTGAGAAGTTATCAATATGAGGTCATTACTACTACTACTACTACTACTACTACTACTACTACTACTACTACTACTACTACTACTTCTAATGTTCAACATTTGGTAGTTTCAAGCAAATTTTTACTGCATCACCTGCTACACCTCCGTGTTACTGGCGGGGGCGGGGGCATTGTGTGTTCTTTTTTGCTGTTGGGGGAATGCAAACTCTTCCCGGTATTGTATTGCGTCAGTTTGTTTTTGTTATGGGGTTTGGTTGCAGCATTTTGTTGTATTAGTGTTTGTGTTGTATGTGTACTGCGAGTTGTGTTCTGTTCGGTATCTGGCTTGTAGGGTACATGTTGTGGTGGTTGTTTAATTTATTGGATATTTAATGTATAGAGTGTGTCTTATGTTTGTGAATTGCTTTGTTTGGGTTGTATTATTGAATTGATAGTGTCTTGCGTAGGATGTGGGCTGTTGCCATCAGAGCTATTTTTTGCATAGTGTGTAGTGTTGGGGGTCCAGGTATAGTTTCTACATTTTTTGGCATATGTTTTTTATCATACCCAGTGCTCCAATTATTACTGATATTGTTTTCACCTTCATGCCAAACATCTTGAATACTTCAATTTCGAGGTCTTTGTACTTTGACAATTTCTCCACTTGTTTTTTTGGCAATATTCTGGTAAAAAGGGACTGCCATGTCAGTAAGCAGGGTTTTTTTTTCCAATCCTTGATTATTATGTCTGGGCGATTAGCTTTTATTTCTTTGTCTGTTTGGATAGACATATCCCAGATGAGTGCGGCCTGGTCGTTGTCATGTACCTTCTTTGCTATATGTTTATACCATTTTTTGTGAGTTTTTATGTTGTAACATTGGCATATTGTCCAATCGATATAAGTGCTTAGTCTGTCATGTCTGTATATATATTCAGATTTAGCAAGGACTAGTTCAGCCAGAGATGATATGTTCAACTGTATCATTGTGCTGTTTGCACATTCTGCATTTGGGGTGAGGGCCTGTTTACATTATTGTGCTTTTATAATTGTTTATGTTCAGGCATTGGACTTGTACAGCTAGAATCAATCCTTCCGTTTCAGTTTTTAGTCCAGAGCTTTTGAATCCGTGTTGGCTTTTACTTAGGCTCATTTCTTCTCCGTCTAGCCTTGCAGGGTATTAGCCATGGAGTGATTTTTCTCTTCATTTCTTCTTTAGTATGTTTTGTAGTTCTATTTTCCTGTTCTTTTTTGTTTCTTTGACCATTATCCGTATTATCTTATGTTTAGCATTGAGTTCAGTGTTTAATATTAGTCTAAATCTTCTGTAGTATTCTCTCCTAATTTTCTCCTTCATTTCTGTGTGTTGTATTTTAGTTGTTTTGTCTATTCCTAGATATTTGTATTGGCGATTGTGGTCTAAATCTCTGAATTTTGTGTCTATGCCGAGTGCAGTGATTTCAGTGATGATTGATTTGCCTCGTCTCAGTGTCACTTTGGCACATTTGTCCAGCTCCATGCTCATCCCAATGTCTTTGGACAGGTTTTTTTCTGTTCTGTGGTATTTCTAGTGAAAGTGTTTAAGTCATTCATGTATATGAGATGATTTATTGTTTCTCCATAGCATCTGTAACCCATGGTGGGTTCATTTAACAAGTTTGTTAGCGCTATCAGAGTCACGTAGAAAAGTAGAGGTGACAGCGAGTCTCCTTGAAAAATTCCTCTTCTTATGGGTATAGGACAGGGTTTAATGATTTGTGATTCATTTTTCTGTTAATCAATCCAAGTCATGTTGAGTTTTGTCTTTCTCTTCTTACAGTCCTCTATAATGGCTCGATTTACCAGAAGCTGCTCATTACATCCATACATCCCTCTCCGGCACCCCTTTTGTTCTTATGGTAAAACATTGTTGTTTTCCAGGTGTATTATAAAGAGGGTGTAGATGACTGATGTGAGGGGGTTATGTTATTGGCCTATAATTTTGTGGGTGTCTGGTGTCTTTGTTTGGGGGAATTAGGGTGGTTTGTTCTTCCAGCATCCAGTTTGGTGTTGATTATGGCTTGATATTATTGAATTAAATGCTGTCGCTATGTGAGTATGGGTACTGGTGAGGTGTTTAAGCCAGAAGTTGATGATCTTGTCTATTCCTGGAGTTTTCCAGTTACTGGTAGTCCTCAGGGTGTCCGTGATCTCTTGGCTTGTGATGGTGAGCCATACCTGTAGCGCTAGTTTGCTCTTTCTGTCCTTTTCCCTGTTTATCCACTGAACATTTGTGTTGTATTGTTTTTCTTTGCCCCTTATTCCTTCCCAATATGACTGAATCTCTGGTGTTGTTGTCATGTCATCTATTGATATGGTACTTTGTTTAACTTTCTTTAGAATCTTTTTGTGTTTACTTAAATTCTCTATTTTCTTGGAAGAAGCGTACATGTTTTTCGTATCTTTGTATGCGGCATGTTTTTGCTACTATGCCCTGTTTAATTTTTTATGTTACCTCCCAGTTATCTCCTTTATTTTTTATGATGTATTCTTTTGTTATATAGGTGTTCTTTCTATTTTTCATGTTTGACTCTTCTTTATCTAATTCACAGAGTCGGAGGGAAGTCTTTCTTCTGTTTTTTTTATTTAATTTTATTCATTGTGCTCTGTTTCCATTTTGGGGTTTGGGGTTTGGCTGGGTTTTGTTTCTTTTCTTCAGAAGTTTCTCTAGATATCAATATCAATATCAGTTTCTCTAGATATCACTACAGCTGCTGAGTAGATCAGGTCATTTAGTTTGTTGATATCTAGGATATCTTTTGATGTGCTCAATATTTCTCGTTGGGCCCTGTTATATCTTTTTATTCTTTCACAAAGTTATTTATTTTTTGTAGTCTGGGGGGACATTTCCTTTAACTCATATTTATCGATTTTGTGATGTTTTCTTCTTCTTCTATATTATTTCTTCAGTCGGTTCGTCCCCATCATCGATTATAGCTGCTCTGTCATGGCGTGTGTTATTTTGTTTGTTGTTTTTTGTGTTTGAGCATCTGTTTGTCTACGTGTGTTGTTGATTTGCTGTGCTGTACTATTTATTCCTAGTTTGGGTTGTTGTGTAGAGATTTTACCATGGTTTTTAGTCTTTTATTTGCTGTATGCATTGTTACCTCTGTTGTGGACTTTTCTTTCTTTTGTGGGCTCTTATGCATTTTCGGAGATATAATGTCTGATGTGATATTTTTGTCTGATTGTAATCCATTGTTTTGAGTTGTTGGGTGTTTTGTTTTATTTTCAGTGTGTATTTCTTCTGTTAGTTTGTCTATTTTGGTCTTGGGCACTAAGGCGTGCCGCAGGATATATCGCCGGACGTTTCCAAGAGTATTTTCGGTGATATTTTCCTTTATAGTGATATTTCTTCTTCTCCATATTTCATATGTTTCTTTTATTATTCCTGTGTGTTTCGGGTATAGTGTTGCAGTGTAGAATCCATATATTACTTCAATGTAGTCGTTATCTGTCCACCGTTTGCTTTTGGTTTTGTTTTTCGCTTGGGCAGTGACATTAGGAGAGAAGCCTATATGTTCAGTGTTAACTTTTTGACAGAACACCGTCTCCGGACGTATTCTGAGATTGGTTTCGTATCGTGATCGCCTGAGACTCACAGATCGAAATTCACCTCTATTTCCTTTTATAGTCCTATTACCGAGTACTTTTACTCTTTGGTTCCTCTTTGTTTAAGATGAAACGTGTTGCACGTTTTTTATTGTTTAAATTGTTTACATACTGTGTGTTCCATATTGTCTTGTTCATGTGTGAGAGATCGCACGTGTGCGTTTGTGAACAGTACCAGAATAATGTACCAGAACAATATTTGTATATGTGTAGGAATTGGGATGCATTATATGATTTTACTTGTACTCACAGATTTTTTCCATAGAGACATCATCATTTCGCGTGTTGTTTAAATGAGTGTATAAGGATGTCGCATCCCCACGTGTTGTTTACATTTGTGACAACGTGTCTGGCAATGACCATGTTTCATATATGAGAGAATTAATTCGGATTCCTGCAATGAATTATATTTATAGATAGTTTTCTTTCACTCTATTGTGATATATTAAATCCTGTTTGGCGATGATCTCAGATGCAATCTTCTTTTGCTTGGAGCCCGCTTTCACACGTCTATGATGTTTGTTATTCGCTGCGGAGCTCTTGTTCCTGTTGTTGTTGTTGGTGTCGTCGTCGTCGTTGCTGCTGCTGCTGCCGTTGATGTAATTTTTTACCACCAAGCTAAACTCCGTTTGAGCAGACTATGATCAAAGATGTTCCAGCTTCTGATCATCACGTACATTTGGTACACAGGATTATATTATCCATTGCGTCCTTCTTATGTATAAGAGATACGTTTGGCTCTTATTTCTAGCAGGATGAGCGAATATGTATAGGGTTCTTTCGTTGGCTCAGAAGATATACTCCTATTATGTATAAGTTATTTATGTACAGTATCTAAGAAACTAGACAAATAGCTAACTAAAATATCGATCATAATTAGAACGCAATGTCTTTAAAAGGCTGTTTTATTAAGAACAGACCAGAAATAGGTCGACGAAGAAAAGAGTTCGATGTAAAGCGGTAGAAATTAGAATAAGATAAATGTTATATGGCGTTGAGATAGCAAACTGTTAGTTGTCGTTTACTTTTGAACAAAGAACATTCGATGACAACAAAATCAACACGACGATGATGATGATGATGATGATGATGATGATGATTATAAAGATGATGATGATGATGATGATGATGATGATGATGATGATGATGATGATGATGATGATGATGATGATGATGATGATGACACGTTGACGATGATGACGATGATGATCATAATAATAATCCATTCTATACTGGGCACGAAGGCCTGGAATTTTGATTTTCATACGAAGAACCAAGAACAACATACCATAAGCAGATGGATGACAATAAATCTTCACAGCTAACTCAGAACATACAACTCTCCCATTTGAAACAAAATCAAGATGGCTCGAACAGATGGAAAGAGAATTTGATATGAATAACCTTGATGAAGGTCAACATTGAAAAACTGAGACACAATCTTGTGGATCCAGAGGACGGTAGGTCGAATCAAGATTCAAGTAAAAGTATCAAAAGTGAACAATGTAATAGATAAGATTTTGTGAAAAAAAGCATTAACGATATCCACCCACCTTCTCTGCTCACTATTCCTGGGAGTGTCGTGGGGGTAGAGTCCTCAGGCACCTCCTCCATAGGGTCCTATCAGAAGCAACCGTTATTACACTTCCCTTTCCCAATTACTAATGGTTGTCTCCTCCTGGACCAGCTTCAAGGTCCAGGGGCAAACATCTTGTGTGCTCCCACCCCACACCTCCTAGAACAAGTGGAATCCTTATTTCTGATTGTACCGGCATTGGGTGAACACTGCAATGTATTTTTCGAACGGAACTTTCTATCTAAGACCTGAACGCGTCCCTTATTAACCTGCGCGACAGACGATGTGGTAGAGATATTCATTCGAACCCTTTTTGTATTGCAGTTTTTGCTGGTCTTATTCGCGTCAAACACCCGCGAAAGTGGAAAACTGCTAGACCAGCTCTTGTCTCTGGTTATTGGCTGAAACAGGTTACAAGTCTCTGTAAAACCATAGTCATACAACAAAATAAGCGTATGTCAAAAGAAAATGTACCATCGTGGTTAATAAAAGCAGGAACTTGCTTTATATTGAAAAACAAATTGAATAGAAATTGCTTCATATTACCAACCAATTACATGCCTATCTCTTATCTGGAAACTCTTAACAGGAATAATTGCAGAAGAGGTATAGCAATATCTATATAAGAAACACCTAATGCTTGATGAACAGAAAGGGTTGTCTAAAAAAAAGAGTAAGAGAATAAAGGAGGAATTAAGGATTGACAAGATGGCCCTGGGGAATTGCAAGAGATTAACACATTTCTATATCGTGTGAATCGATTCTAGAAAAGCACATGATCTAATCCTATACTCGTTCGTGGACCAAATGATACCTGGAACTGTTCAAAATCTCGAAGAAGGTTTGATTCCTACTCGAAAATGTGATAGGACTTTGAAAAGCAAAGTTATCAACTCGAAAGGAAAGATTTGCTGATATACAAATCAGAAGAGAAATCTTTCAAGGAAAATCTTTGCCTCTTGTCTTGTTTCTAATCGCACTGATAAGCTAAGGAAGGATACTCCTTAGGAAAGCCTAGAGGAAAAGTGAATCATCTATTTATAGATGATTTAAAGCTTTATGGGTAAAGACAAGAACCAACTGTATTACTTATGGAAATTGAGAATATTTAGCAGTGACATTGGGATGGTATTCAGAATCAAGAGGAGTGATTAAAGCAGGGAAAGTTTTACAAGCAATCAACGGGAGAACAGTATCACTAATAAGGTATTGAGAAGAAATTAATGAGTGGAGGAAGGATGAGCTGAAAAATATCGCCAGAAAATGAGGAAAGGAACTCACAATACACAGAAGCATGCATCCTCAATCAAATGTGGATTGGATATACAGGAAAAGAACAAAAGGAAAAGAGGGTTAATAAAAGATGAAGTTCCAGTGGAACTAGGAAGATACGAGTCTAAGTTTCTATCTTAAAGAAAAAGATGCTCTCTTTAAGGAGGACTATTTACAGAATTAGTAGAACCTCAAAAGGAAACAAAAGAAATGTGCGAAAGAAATAATCAAATTTTGAAGGAAATAAGCTTCATTCAGTGTGCTTCAAAAAGAAAGAGATAAACGAAGAAAAAGTGGGGACAGATGGAGTAATTTGAACAGCACAAGTACACGCCTTAAGGCTAAAATGGATTAAATAAGATGGTAGGTAAACGCAAATGCAGATGATTCATCTAACTAGACATTCAGAATGTCGAGTTAGATGAATTCAAAAATTGTAGGAATAAGATCGATGAAATAAACCACAAGAATGTTTGCAAAAGATTTCGTTTTGCACAGAAAGAAAAGAGCTATGGCCATTTTGTGGGAATAGAAATGAAATTCATCGAAAACGATAAAGTGTGGTTGCAATGAGACTTTCCGATGCAAACCGAACACAATAACAGAATACAGGAAGCTGGATATTGAAGTAACAATGTATCGTAAACACCCTGACTGTAATAACCACTACACAAGGCAAGATCACGACTATTAACCGCCGAAATTAGTAGACTTAAAATAAATAGCTACTATACCATATTAGTAGGTTGTCAACAGGGATCTCAGTCAATACGGTGTCAAGATATTATATTTCTATCTCTAAATATCGAAGGCGTGATAATGCTGTAACATTGTTTTCAGGATTCGATATATATATATATATATAAACGAGAACCGGCTGAAACGTTCATAGACTGATCAAGTTGCTCTCATGGATTGCGACCAAATGAGGTTTATTTTTCAACCAAATCCCCCTTGCGGTCCACACTCTTTTTCCATCGGTGTTGTAATGCTTTTTCATGTTGGGGAACAGATGATAGTCAGATGGAGCCAAATCAAGAAAACAGGGAGGGTGATCAACCAGTTCAAATCACAGCCACGCACAGCAACCAATGAAATCAACGACTTGTGTGATGGAGCATTATCCTGGGCGTTGGTCTTGTTAGCCTTTCGTAACTGCAAGTTGGCATAGTACTCTCCATTGAGGATGTGGCTCTTTTGAAGATAGTCGATAAACACAATGTATTTTGCATCCCCCAAAACTGGAGCCATAAACTTCCCTGCAGTTTAAACGACCTTGGCCTTCTTTGGAGCAGGTGGGAAGGGGCGTTTCCACTGCATGGATTATCTCTTTGTGTCTAGTTCAAAATGATGAAGCCAACACCCATCCTGGCTTAGGAAACGTTCAAGGAAACCAACTGGATCTTACTCAAACAATGTCAGATTTTCCCGTGTTGTGACCAGTCTGGTACGCTTTCGATCAGCTGTCAGAAGACGTGGAAGCCACCGAGCAGTTCATTGTGCAGAATATTCTTAAGTCCCACATGGTCTATGCTAATAGCATTGGTTATTTGATTTATAGTCAATCGCATGTCATCCATCACCATCTGATGATTTTTTTCATCGGTGGTGGCAATTACAGGACGTCTAGACCTTGGGTCATCTTCAAGACTCTGCCTTCCCTCCTAAATTCAGCTTTGCACTGTTAATAAAGTGGAGCGTCATCCTCTAATGTAGCAACCATATCAACATGAATGTCCTTGGGGGCTAAACCCTTTTTCTGTAGGTAATTGATAACACCACGATGCCAAATTTTGTCTATTTTCAAGAAAATTGGCTACAAGTTACTTTTGAAATCTTCTTTAAACACTCGCATGCCCGTTTACCTGGTAATAGATAATGTAGTTATTAATAAGAAGTGTTGAAATTAATGAATACCAGATTTCATAGCTCTAGCATCACTTCTTCATAGTCAACCTATGAACTTTTCAGCCCACCCTTGTATTAAATATACAGGGTACACCGTAAAAAATTCCCGATTATTTAAATAAGTTTATTTTATTACATTTAGTTTGAAATTGCACAAAAGTAATTAAAATGCGCTCATGAACATTCAATTGTTCATGTACACTCCATTGTTTGTTTACATTCGGCAAGTAAAACGTTTCAATATGGCAGCTAACAGGCGAATTGATATTGTAGCTCTGAAAAAAGAAACACCAATGAAGGGTTGGTGTTGAATCCAAAACTGTCTATAATGTCATGAAACGCTACAGTGAGACAGTTTCAATCGACAGGAAGCCCATTCCTGGTCACAAATGATCCGTAAGGACGAAACAATTGGTGGAGAGTGTCGCGAAATCCACGGTGGGGCATGAGGCAAATGACTAAAAGTCTTGATATCTCCCAGACAACAATGCGACGGGTCATGCATGAAGACTTAAATTATAAGACATTAAAATTTCAACGTCGACTCCTAATATCGGCCGTTTCCAAAGCAAAAATACTGGACAGGTGCAAGAAAATGGCGAAGGAGATTCAGAGCGCCGGTCACAATGTCTTCATCTGGTCGGACGAAAAGATATTCACTGTGAAGGCTACAGTAAACACCCAGAATTACAGGATTTTGACCACGAGGTCATTAGCTTCTAAAATTTGGGAATTGAAAGACAAAAAGATTAAATTTGAGATCACCTGGGAATTAGAAGGGCTCCATCTAATACTAATAATAGATATGGCTGTAGATTATGCTGCACTGAATTCTATGAAATATTAAAGAGTCAGGGCAGCCTAATTAATAAAAAGGTTCAGTTACGTATTTCTTGTTCACAGGTATTTATATATTTTAAACCGTTTACATAATACTATAAGCCCTAGCTTAGGCCTTCTTTTGATTAAATAGAACAATGTTGTCCACCTAGGACCCTACTCCCTAGGTTCTAGGGTAACTATATGTGTAACTAAGTAAAAATGAGCTCCTAATGCAAAGTAAGGATACAATAATGTATGACCTCAGCTTATGGCCAGAATTTTCGGCAATTTCAACCCTATTTAAGTGCATTGCTATAGTGCATGTTGATTATATATTTATGATTATATTGGTATATGTAAAGTATAATAGTTGTTCATACAATGAACGGGTGGTTATTTACGAATTTGTGAGTAATTGTCTGTGTGTATATGTACGTGGATATATATAACTTCATTTAAATATATAAAGACGGCGTACTTAAATATATACATACGAATTTGTAGTATGTGACGTTGTGTGTGTATAGATGTATATAGCTATACCTTTATATGTAGTAGTGTAAACGTGAGTGTGTTTTGTATAAAGGGTTAGTATGATTTATTGCCGGGATATCTTTTATCAGAATCTGATGACTTTTTAATGTTAAAGCTTCCCCCCACCACCACCATCCACTTTCGCAAAATTTTCTCGCACTTCTCCCCTATATCTAATTCCTTCATTCTTGACACTCCCTGACTCCCTCCCTTTGTTTTGATCAGAATTTGTAGTAGTGTACATAGTTGGAGGGTCCATCCGCATTTGATAAGGTAACTGCGAAGTTGTCAACATACACCGCCTGTACACCCGTACGTAGTCCCCGGCTATACCTGGTGAAATTCTGTTTAAATACTTGATTCATTTGGATCCTCAAAAATTTCTTCAAGTATATATATATATATATGTGTGTGTGTGTGTGTGCGTGTGTGTGTGTGTGTGTGTGTGTGTGTGTGTGTGTGTGTGT
>JAOPUL010507718.1:0-11113 GCA_027564515.1 Octopus rubescens | reverse complement strand
TAACGCCAACCACTCCAGAGAGTGTATCACCGGCACATACATACATATATATATATATATATATATATATATATATATACGACGGGCTTCTTTCAGTTTCCATCTACCAAATCCATTCACAAGGATTTGGTCGGCCCAAGGCTATAGTAATAGACACTTGCCGAAGGTGGTACGCAGTGGGACTGAACCTGAAACCATGGGGTTGGGAAGCAAGCTTCTTACCACACAGCCACATCTACATATATATATATATATAGTATAAGATATGGATTCAAAGAATCATGTGTCTATCACCGAAAGCTCCTCTAACAGACTCGGCTATCAGACCACATAGTCGTCAAATACAGAGAAGTGTAATGCAGAATGTCCATGCAGCTGAAATCCAGAAGATCCAATCAATGATTCATTTTGCTAAGATAAGTAGGATAGGGTTCTGACATGCACAAAATGGCATTGTTACAATAAGTAATCTGAACTATTGAAATATAAGGTGAACTGAAAACTGTAACTGTTGTTCTGTCTTCCTTACTTTCATTCCAGAATGTTCACCTTTATTTTGCCTTGAACTAAAGTATGTTTTGAGTATTGTATTGTTTTAGCTTTTAAATTTACAATTTCTAAACAATAGCCATATTTGTTACAAAAGACCAATGACTGGTTTACTGCCTTACTCATTGTAAGAGTAATATGGAAGTGTTTATAACACAGCACAACGGACTTTATTTGAAGATCACCATGTTTACATCTTTTGTAGTTACATATCAGCAAAGGATATAAACATAAAATCAATATAAGCACAGGGGTTGCTGTGTGGTAAGAAGCTTGCTTCTCAATCACATAGTTCCGGGTTCAGGCCCACTGCGTGGCACCTTGGGCAAGTGTCTTCTACTATAGCCTCAGGCCGACCAAAGCCTTGTGAGTGGATTTGGTAGATGGAAACTGAAAGAAGCCCGTCATATATATATATGTATATATGTGCCAGTGACATGTTAAAGGCACCTTGTACATTCTCTGGAGTGGTTGGTGTTAGGAAGGGCATCCAGCTGTAGAAACCAAGCCCAAAAAAACTGACTGGAGTCTGGCACAGCCTGGTTTGCCAGTTTCCAGTCAAACCATCTAACCATGCCAGCATGGAAAACAAACGCTAAATGATGATGATGATGATTGTTCATTTTTACTGCGACATTGTAGGGTAGGTGTGAAAGGCCAGATCTGGTCAGTTTGGACATAAAACAGGTAGAATATTTGGGCCAGTTTAAATGTTAAAGGATTAAGAATCAAAAACAGAAAATAAGAATAATTTAGAATTAAAACCAAAATAACTTTCCTCTTCACAAACATCGAAATAGGAACAGAACACTTATTTGCAGCCATTTTAAAAAAATTTTCTCCCCCTTTTTAATTGTTTTGTTCACCACATTCGTGATCATCTACTCCAAGGTCTCCTGTCAGTTGACCTTGCCTGTAAAACATGTCCTCCAAGTTTCAAACCACATGCCATGCTGGTGCCATGTTAAAAGCACCTATGCCAGTGCTATGTAAAAAGCACTGGTGCTTGTGTCACATAAAAAAGCACCCAGTACACTCTGCAAAGTGGTTGGCATTGGAAGGGCATCCAGCCATAGAAACCATGCCAAAACAGATAACTAGAGCCTGGTACAGCCCTCCAGCTTGCCAGCTCCTGTCAAACCATCCAACCCATGCCAGCATGGAAAACGGACGTTAAATGATGACGATGATAATGCCTATAGTATCAAAGCTTAACCTCTTTCAATGCAGACAAGTAGCAGTGCATCAATCACATATGAGATGATTAAGTAATATACACAGTCTCGGTTAGTCTTGCTTGGGGATCCAACCAAAACGTTTGTTGATGGCTACATTTGATAGGACCCTCTGGAGGATCCTATATTATGCAGAAGGTCCACACACACACACAACCTTTTCATGAATAGTTGGACAATGAAAATGGCTGGATGTTTATTTTCACATGAAAGTTACAAGATTACCAAACAGGTGAGAAAGGAAAACACGGTAAAGGCACTGAAGACACAGAGGAAAGTCTGGATTTGAAGGAGGATTCAAAAGAGAAGTGCTTAAGATTGCGAAGTAGTTAGGATAAAGAGAGCTGTAATGTGATGGTGGAAAACTGTTTGAAAGATGAAACGGGACAAATTGTTGTGGACTCCGATAGAATTAAGGAAAGATGAAAGAGATATACAGAGATTACATTAATTGCAGAGAATGAATGGAGTGGTAGCATAGAGACCAATCTAGTCCTTGGATCAGTAGAGGAGGTCACTGAGGAAGAAGTTGTGGAAGTTGAAAAATAATGAAGAGTGGAAAGCAGGATTTGTGGGAGATGTGTGAAGGGGAAAGTGGGTGTTTGGAGGTGAAGAAAATGATGGAGAAGGAGATCTGAGACCTTTTACCTTTTACTTGTTTCAGTCATTAGACTGTGGCCATGCTGGGGCACTGCCTTGAAGAATTTTAGTTGAGCGAATCAACTTATTTTTTAAAGCCTGGTACTTATTCTATCGGTCTCTCTTGCCAAACTGCTAAGTTATGGGGATGTAAACACACCAATACCAGCTGTCAAACGAGAAGGAGACAAACACTGACACAAAGACACACACATCTATTTCATCATCATCATCCTTATCATCATCATCTATATACACATAATGGGCTTCTTTCAGTTTCCGTCTACCAAATCCACTCACGAGGCTTTGGTCAACCTGGAGCTATTGTAGAAGACACTTGCCCAAGGTGCCAAGCAGTGGGACTGAACCCAGAACCATGCAGTTAAGGAGACTTCTTAACACACAGCTACGCCTGCGTAGTTTAGTGATGAGAGAAGACTATATATTCCAATGGCTTTTATAGAGAAGTGCTAGACTAACTGACTGAACAGCTAAGTATTCAATAGAGTGGAGTCAAACTGACTGACTGGCCTAGGGTTCTACAGGGTGGGGTTAAACTGTCTCACTGACTAACCAACCAAGTGTTCTATAGAGTGGGTGAACACTAACTGTTCAAGTATTCTTTAAAACCGAGATAGACTGACCAAATGACAGATTGACTCACTCACCAGCCAAGTGTCCTATACCTGGAGGTAAACCAACTGACCAACAAGGTAAGTGGTCTACTGAGTGGAGGTCGACTGACTGACTGACCACTGGTCTGCTGTAGAGTGAGGTAAACCGACTGATGTGGAAGTGTTTGTTCAATGAAGTGGAATTAAAGTGACAGACTGACCACATAATTGTTCTATAAAATGAGGTAAACGTCTGACTGACCAGTCAAGTGTGCTATAGAGTGGAGGTAAACTTACCAACTGACCATTCAAGTGAGCTATAGATGGTGGTAGACTAACTGACCAACCAGTCATATATTCTATAGAATGGAGGTAAACTATTCTGATGAACCAGCTTCCACATTGGAAGTAAGCTGACTGACTGACCAGTGAAGTGTCCTATAGAGTGGAGGTTGACACTGTCCAATCAAGTGCTCTGTAGCAGTGGTCCTCAACTGAGGTCTATATGGCCCGGGGGGAAGGGGGTCCATATAAGATCTTGTTCAAATTTATGTGCAATAAAATTGGTTATACTTTTACAAATCACAAAATATTTTAACAAATTTTTTAATACAATTTCTTATAATAAGATCTAATTATAAAAATACAATAGGCTCTTTTAAATATCAAATGACTAGGAGGATCCACCCAAGTAAAATAGGGGTTCATAGGGGTCCATTGGCCAAAAAATGGTTAAGAACCACTGTTTTATAGAGTGGAGGTAAATTGATTGATTGATGAGCCAAGCATTCTACAGAGTGGAGGTAGAATGAGTAATTGACCCATCAAGTGTTCTATAGTGTGGAGGTAAATTGACAGACTGATCACTCAAATTTCTATTGAGTGGAGCTAAACTGAGTGACCAGCCAAGTGTTCCATTGAGTGGAGGTAGATCGACAAACTGACAAACCAAGTGTTCTATAGAGTGGAGGTAAGCTGAATGATGGACCAGCCAAGGGTTCTACAGGATGCAGGTACAATGACTGGCCAGTCAAGTGTTCCATAGAGTGGAGTTACACTGGCTGAGTGACCAGTCAAGTGTTGTATAGAGTGAAATTGACTGACCAGCCAAATGTTTTATATTTAGGGATAGACCAACTGACCAACCAGTCAAGTGTTCTATAGAGTGGAGATGGGCTGACTGACTACTTCTATAGAGTGAGGTAAACTGACTGACCAAGAAGTGTTCTATGTAGTGGAGTTAAGGTAACAGACTAACCACACAAGTGTTCTATAAAATAATGCAAATATCTAATTGACCAGTATATAGACCATTTCTATAGAGTGGAGGGAAAGTTACAGACTGACCAACAAAGTGTTTTTATAGAGTGGAGGTAGAACGACTGGTCATTCATGTATTCTATAGAGCAACTACATATTAGTTTCAAATCTTAGCACAAGGCCAGCAATTTCGGGGGAAGGGCCAAGTGGTTTAAATCAACCTCAGTACTCGACTGGTACTTATTTTATTGACCCTGAAAGGATGAAAAGCATAGTCGACCCTGGTGGCATTTGAACCCAGAACATAAAGACAGACGAAATACCCGGCGTGCTAACGATTCTGCCAGCTCGCCACCTTATAGAGCAACTACATATTACAGAACACAGGTTTTTTCAATTCCCATGTGCAGCTAACTTCCACTTTATTCATATGATCTGCCATCCATTACCTATTCCAGAACATTCTCATTTATTTAACCTATGTTCTGCAACCAAAAACACGTCTTAGAAGAAAAGGTTGAGTCTTCATTTGTTCCTTGAGACTCAGTCATTTCATTGAGTTAAGATGAGGATGGATATGGGATATAAAACAGGTGGGTATTCTCTGTGAGATCTTTAAGCCATTAGCATTTAAACTGGCCATATCAGGCCCAAATATTCTACCTGTTTTATTGTCAAATTGGCCAGATCCTGCCTTTCATACCTACCCAATAATGTCATTCTATAAATAATCTGAATAAATAGGCATTACATTCGACAGAATAAGTTGAATGCTAAAAGATTAAACCATAATTCTTGTGTAGGTTATCCACCCCTGTTTATCATGTTGGGTAACAGCAAAACTGTGATGGATTCCTTAGCCTCCAGTTGATAAGTCAATATTACAGGAGGTGGTGAGCTAGCAGAATCATTAGCATTTCACCCATCTTCGCGTTCTGAGTTCAAATTCCGACGAGGTTGGCTTTGCCTTTCAGGGTCAATGAAAGTACTATTTGAGCACTGGGGTCAATGTAATTGACATAGCCCCTCCCCCCGAACTTGCTGGCCTTGTGCCAACATTTGAAATCAATATTACCCACGGGGTTTACACATGGGTGGATCTAAATGCCACACAGTAAACTAGGTTTCGTCAGTTCTGCAGTACCTCAGGGGGAGGGGGGGGGTTCTAAATGGTGGCTTGTTTTACTGAAATAGCAGTGAAATCTCCCTCAATTTTTTCTGTTTTAAAGCAACAAAGAACAAGTTAATTACTGTAGTCCTGAATAACCTTTAAAACAGTTGTGAGCAACCTGCACACCTAAACAAAAAAAAAATTACTTAAATATTTTTAGTAGTATGGCCTCCTGATGGCGAGTCATGTCTCATGGGGCCCACTTCTTGCTGCCCATGCCTTCAATAAAAAGACAGGATGGTCATAGTTGGAATATCTTTAGTCATCAATCTGCTCAATCATCATTGACCTTGGGCTAAATAACAGTTAGATTGTCTCGTGTTGTGAAACAAATAACTCTAATATGCTACAGATTTATCCATTGTTTTTTTGTGTATATCTCGTCTTCCTGGAACGTCTGCTGCCAGATATGTTCTTCAGTTGGCTCTTTCTCAATTTTCCTTTTTCTTGTATCCACATCACTGCGTTCTTTGCATGTTGAGTAGTAGGTAGACACTAAATATTGGTTTCAAATTTTGGCACAAGGTCAGCAATTTAGGGGGACAGGGTAAGTCGATTACATCAACCCCAGTGGCCCGAAAAGATGAAAGGCAAAGTCAACCTTAGTGGAATTTGAACATAGAACATAAGGATGAACAAAATGCCGCTAAGCATTTTGCCCAGCGCAGTAACAATTCTGCCAGCTTGCCGCCTTGTAGACGCTAAATATTAAAATTGCTTATAGTTTCATAACAATGTCACAATTTATTGATCTTTTGGCTAGTATACAGACAGGCTAGACACTCAGTATTGAGATAATATTGGTCTCAAATTTTGGCACAAGGCCAGCAATTTTAGGGAAGGGGGGTAGCCGATAGCATCGACCTCAGTGCTTAACCGGTACTTATGTTATTGACCCCAAAAGGATGAGAGGCAAAGTCATATCCTGGCAGAATTTGAACCCAGAATATAAAGACAGACGAAATGCCACTAAGCATTTTGCCCAACGTGCTACCGATTCTGCCAGCTTGCCACCTTGTAGATGCTAAATATTAAAATTGCTTATAGTTTGATTACAATATCACAATTTATTGATCTTTTGGCTAGTATACAGACAGGCCGGACTTTCAGTGTTGAGATAATATCAGCAGCAAAATAAACAAGATGGTCAGATGGAAATGATTTAACTCTTCTATGACTGTTTTCATGGAAAACTGTCTAATAGAGGCCTATTTAGTTACTTCAAGATTTACTAAGGGTTCCTATTTGCCCTTCATGCTAAACTTATTTCATCTGCTGCTCTCTAAAAGTGAACTTCATATACCTCACTTCATTCTTGTATTTGTGTGACTACCAGGCTTTATCATTATCATTTAATGTCTGTTTTCCATGCTGGCAAGCCGGAGAGTTGCACCAGGCTCCAATTGTCTGTTTTGGCTTGGTTTTTGATGGATGGATGCCCTTCCTAATGGCAATCACTTTACAGAGTGGAATGGATGCTTTTTACATGGCACCAGCTCAAGGGGGGGGGTCACCAAGTAGCTTGCAAGACAAAGACCTCTCAGCTGAGAGAGGGAGTGGAAGCAAGACAAGTGACTGTGTGCTAGGCAAGCGGTTAGAGTATGATAGGGGAGATACCTGGCTGTCCTAGTAGGACAAGGAAGGAGAAGAAGGTGGAAGAGAGTTAAAGAGACAGTCAGAGAGAGAGAGATGGCCTACTCACAGGGAAATGGGGGGGTCAGTATAAGTAGTAGAGGGGGATGTTCCATAAGAGTGTGAGGGAGGGTCTACTTTGGCATGAGTTTTATGGCTGGATGTCCTTCCTAATGCAAAACCACTTTACAGAGTGGGCTGGGTGCTTTTTATGTGGAACCAGCATCAGTGAGGTCTCCTTTGGCATAGTTTTTACAGTTGGATGCCCTTCCTAACACCAACCACTTTACAGAGTGGATTGGTTGCTTTATAATTATGACAATTAACCAAACCTTAATTATAAATAACTAGAAACTTTTTATTGGGTGGGTGGAAGCTGTGACAGGTCTAGCTCTCATTTTCCTCTTTTTCAGAGTGTAAGAATTAAGTTGTAACCAACATAATATGGTTAATTAGAGTTAAGCTATTCTACAGTTGTTCTGATAATCTAAGCAATTCTTTCTCTTTGACATTCCAATTAACATCCTGTTAACAAAAAAACTCATTAAAAAAAATTAAATATCTTACTCACAGGAAGAATTCAAAATATACATTTAGCTTGAATCCTTCATTGGAACGAGAGATATAAATAACAGAAGACAAACATTATTGAGTGGTTTCCTTTATTCCTACAAGGTGTTGTGGGGGTCAGCAGTCCACATTGTTTCAATGAAGGTAGAGATCAGAGAGAAGAGAGAGAGAGAGAGAGACTCATACCCTTTGTATGTCATATTCTTCAACAAACTTCCTTTTTGACTTCCATTTTAGTTGGTTTCAGGAAAGATAGACATTTTCATGGTTGGTTGGTTAGTTTTGGGTAATCAAGGATAAATTCTCACATTGAAAGAGTGGCCACAATACCCAAATTCAATGTTAATAGTTTTGTTAGTTGAAGTTAGACAGATCTAACCCTCTCTCTCTCTTTAGTATTTAGTATTAAAGAATGGAGGACGAGGATGAGGATGGTGCTGAATTGGCAGAATCAGCAGAACGTTGGATCAAATGCCTTGTGCGGTGTTCGGTTACATAGTTTCTGAGTTTTGATTCCACCAACATCAAATTTACCCTTCATCCTTCCGGGCTTGGGGTAGTGGTGATGATAAAGTAGGTACCATTCAAGTACTAGGGTGTTGATGTATTCAACTTATACCCCTTTCCCCTTAAACCATGTGGCTTTCAAAAAGAAAAAAATTAGCCTATTTCACTAATTGCTGTAACAAGTTTCCAATTAGAGACATTGTGCCAATTAATAATTTAAATAAAATAGACAAGGAACTGTTTAAATACTGCTGTCTATAATATTTCCGTCTAATTAAGGACGTTAGCTAATTATGCCAGCAGCTGACAATTATTACCTAATTGCTAAGAATTTTTGAGAGGCATTTGTAATTCCTTGATTTACTTGGTAATAGGACTTCGTTAGTCGTCAGAAAATAAAAAGGTTCAATTATTTCTTTATTTTAAAATGATTTACCACCTTCTTAGTTTAGTATAATTAACATTACCATCATCATTAAGGCAGTGAGCTGGCAGAATCATTAACAAGCCAGACAAAGTGCCAAGCAGCATTTCGTTAAGCTTCATGTTCAGAGTTCGAATTCCACTAAGGTCAACTTTGCCTTTTATCCTTTTGGGGTTGATAAAACAAGTACCAGTTGAGTACTGGGGTTGATGTAATTGACTCGTCCCTCCTCGCAAATTTCAAACCTTATGCCCGAAGAAGAAAGGATCATCATAACTTTAGTGAGAGATGTTCTTATGTCGTTTATGTAGATTTGTGTACATAATTACAATATCAGAAGGCGTGTATATATTTATTTATTTATTTCGGTGGCAACGAAAGCTGACCTGTTATCTGAGCAAGAGTGCATGACGGCATTCACCCTGGATCGGTTGAGCTGGCTCCATCCAACGAATTCACCATATTCCAAATGTGAGATTGTTGATGAATTCATGAAGGAGTAACAAGGGAATAGGAAATTCACAAGCGGTCCCCAGAACGCTGCATGCATATCCCGGTCAGGGGAAGCTAAGTCGATACCATCTGAGCAAGAGAGTCGCTAGTGAGTTGAGTTGAGTTGCGGAGTTGGTGGAGAGGACTTTGCAGATATTATTGTCTGTCATTGGTTATAGTAGGAGTTCAGATTGCTGGCGAGTTCATTTGAAGTGGTGTTTACTGTTCAGTTTACATCAGCTAACTGAAAACCAGACGTGGCTTAACTAGCAGTGGAACTGCCTTTTCGTGTTAACGCATGCTTGGCTCTGTTTGGTTGATACAGCTGTAGTGTCATCATAACTAATAAACATTACAGTGAGGTTCCCAAAAACTGGCTCTTTTTTTTTTTTTTTTAGATACATTCCTTCCTAGCATTTAAGAGGTGTAAATTCCCATTAGGACCTTACTTCAATTGGAGTCAGATCTTTGGCAGAGATTTTTATTATTTTTTTTTTTTTGTCTCTTTTGTTGGAATGTAAAGTAGACATTGAGAGAATGTTGTAACAAATGAGTGTAGGTTGTTTGCAGCATTAACCTAACGCCCACTTTCAAAAAAAAAAAAAAAAAATGAATAAAACTTAGTAAAAAAATCACAAATATATTTTTTAAAAGATATCATTTAGCATCCGTTTTCCATGCTGGATGCCCTTCCTAACACCAACCACTCCAGTGTGTACTGGGTGCCTTTAACATGTCACTGGAATATATATATAGATATATATATATATATATATCATCATCATCATCCTTTAACGTCCGTTTTTCCATGCAAGCATGGGTTGGCCGGGATATATATATATATATATATATATCTTTTAGGTAGAGATAATTTTTAAATATCCAAACGAATAGTGTATTTTCTTTGTCAATAATATATGAAGTATTCACAGCTGTAAGGGTTGTATTCTGGTTACTTCCCAGTAGGTTTTCATCAGAGTTGAAGTTTACACCTTCTAACAAAGAGTGAAAAAGGTTTTTTTATGTAAATTATGAGAGGGAAATGATGAGAAAGAAATTCAGTCAACATACTCGATATAAAATCTGTTTATACATTCCGATACGTGTTTCGTTTATACGGAAATATTCTTCTCCATTGCTGTGGAAATTTATAATTAATCCGTATAAACTTTTCAAGGAAAAAGTTTTAATTTAGATTAAAGTGATTTTAAAACTCAGTTATTGAGACATCCATCTTTGTTCTGGTATTCCTCCTGTTTGTCAATTATAGTAAACTGTTGCTGACACATACTGACCAATCAGTAGAGAACAGTCTATAAAAGTGAATCTATTATTAAAATTTTCATGACCAAAAGTTCATCCTATTGAAAATTTCTTTTGTCTAGTGATATTGAAAGGGAGAATGGAAGGAAGGGGAAAGGAGTGTTACTACCCTACATATTTTATTATTTCACCCGTCTATTGATAAAAATATGGGGATCGTTTTTCTGGTAAGTTCAAAGGGGGATTTTCAAATGTATGGAGATAAAAGTTAATTGTTCTGGGAGAGTGTTTTATGTGCTTATTTAAGGGGAATGTTTATCGAATTGCCTTCCAGTTAATACTTTAGTTATTCAATTACTGGGTAATTTTTCCTAACGTATGTAAAGTCCGAAGACTAAATTCTTATCTACTCCTTGAAAGGGTGGGTAAATATTTAAGGCTATTAATTATAGGCATAATTACAGTTTGGTGCAACATCAGACATCTAAGTGGAGAGGTTATTAATTTATTCAGTTATAATCTATATATGTCCGTTGTTTATTATTAAGTTACATATCGTTAAATAAATTTATGTTGAATTTTATATTGTGCTATAATAATGGTGAAAGAATTAAGCATAATTTTAGTATTTGTTTTTGTAAGTGTTATGTGTTATCAATTATGGTATAAGTGTATTATAATGTTATATTTAGGGATCGTCATTTTGTCGATGAAGCCAATGATAACACACGCACTATTTATTCATATGGTGTCTATT
>JAOPUL010506109.1:0-11117 GCA_027564515.1 Octopus rubescens | reverse complement strand
AAAATGCAATCGTATCGGTGCCATGTAAAGTGCACTCATGTTGGTGTCATTTAAAAAGCACTTGTGCTGCTGCTACATAAGCACACCCATGCCGGTGGCATGTGGAAAGCACCAAACATGCACTGAAAGGTGGTTGGCGCTAGGATGGGCATCCAGCCAAACCGTCCAACCCATACCAGCATGGAAAATGTTAAACGACGACGATGATGATGATGATGATAATCAATACTTTTATGGCTATTTCACCAAGTAGTAAATACTAAAACAGAGGTTAATCCATACTTCCTTCTCCAGTTCATCATGTACCTCATGTACTCGAACTCGTAACCCGAACTCCAGCCCGAACCCGAACCCTAACCCTAACCCGAACACGAACCCGAACTCTGACCCGAACCCGAACACGAATTCGAACTCGAACTCGAAGTCGAACTCGAACCCGAACTCGAACTTGAACTCGAACCCGAACTCGAAGTCGAACTCGAACTCGAACTTGAACCCGAACCCGAACCCGAATCCGGACTCGAACTCGAACCCGAACCCGAACCCTAAACCTAAACCTAACCCTAACCCGAACCCGAACCCGAACTCGAACTCGAACTCGAACCCGAACTCGAACTCGAACCCGAACTCGAACTTGAACTCGAACCCGAACTCGAAGTAAAAGTCGAACTCGAACTCGAACTTGAACCCGAACCCGAACACAAACCCGAATCCGGACTCGAACTCGAACCCGAATCCGAACCCTAACCCTAAACCTAACCCTAACCCGAACCCGAACTCGAACTCGAACGCGAACCCGAACTCGAACTCGAACCCGAACTCGAACACGAACATGAACTCGAACCCGAACTCGAACCTGAACCCGAACCCTAACCCAAACCCGACCCGAACTGGAACCCGAACTCGAACTAGAACTCGAACTCGAACCCGAACCTGAACACGAACCCGAACCCGAACTCGAAACCGAACCCGAACTCGAACTCGAACTCGAACCCAAACTCGAACTCGAAACCGAAATCGAACCCTAACCCGAACCCTAACCCGAACCCGAACCCGAACCCGAACCCCAACTCTAACCCGAACCCGAACCCGAACTCGAACTCGAACCCGAACTCGAACTCGACCTCGAACCCGAACCCGAGCCCGAACTCGAACTCGAACTTGAACTCGAACCCGAACCCGAACCCGAACCCTAACCCGAACCCGAACCTCAACTCTAACCCGAACTCGAACTCGAACCCGAACTCGAACTCGAACCCGAACCCGAACTCGAAGTCGAACTCGAACCCGAACTTGAACCCGAACTCGAACTCGAACCCGAACCCGAACCCGAACTCGAACTTCAACTCGAACCCGTACCCGAACCCGAACCCAAATTCGAACCCGAACTCGAACTCGAACTCAAACTCGAAACCGAACTCGAACCTGAACTTGAACCTGAACCCGAACCCGAACCCGAAACCGAACTCGAACTCGAACTCGAACCCGAACCCGAACTCGAACTCGAACCCTACCTCTAACCCGAACCCGAACCCGAACCCTAACCCGAACCCGAACCCGAATCCGAATCCGAACCCGAACTCGAACTCGAAGTCGAACTCGAACCTGAACTCGAACCCGAACTCGAACACGAACTCGAACTCGAACCCGAACCCGAAGTCGAACTCGAAGTCGAACTCGAAGTCGAACTCGAACTCGAACCCCAACCCGAACCCCAACCCGAACACTAACCAGAACCCGAACCCGAACCCGAATTCGAACTCGAACTCGAACACGAACTTGAACTCGAACTCGAGCCCGAACTCGAGCCCGAACTCGAACTCCAACCCGAACTCGAACTCGAACCCGAACTCGAACCCGAACTTGAACTCGAAATCGAACTCGAACCCGAACCCGAACACGAAACCGAAACCGAACTCGAAGTCGAACTCGAACCCAAACCCGAACCCGAACTCGAACCCGAACCCTAACCCGAACCCGAACCCGAACCCGATCCCGATCCCAAACCCGAACCCTAACCCGAACCCGAACTCGAAACCGAACCCGAACACGAACCCGAACCCGAACTCGAACTCGAACCCGAACCCGAACTCGAACTTCGAACCCGAACCCTAACTCTAACCCGAATGCGATCCCGAACCCGAAACCAAACCCGAATCCGAACACTAACCAGCACCCGGACCCGAACCCAAACTCGAACCCGAACTCGAACTCAAACTCGAAACCGAACTCGAACTCGAACCTGACTCGAAACTGAACCCGAACCCGACCCCGAACCCGAACTCGAACTCGAACCCGAACCCTAACCCGAACCCTAACCTTAACCCGAACCCGAACACGAACCCCAACTCTAACCCGAACCCGAACCCCAACTCGAACCCGAACCCGAACTCGAACTCGAAGTCGAACTCGAACCCGAACTTGAACCCGAACTCGAACTCGAACCTGAACCCGAACCCGAACCCGAACCAGAACCCGAACTCGAACTTGAACTCGAACCCGAACCCGAACCCGAACCCAAATTCGAACTCGAACCCGAAATCGAACCCGAACTCGAACTCAAACTCGAACCCGAACTCGAACTGGAAGTCGAACTCGAACCTGAACTTGAACCTGACCCGAACCCGAACCCGACCCAGAACCCGAACTCGAACCCGAACCCGAACCCTAACCCTAACCCGAACCCGAACACGAACCCCAACTCTAACCCGAAACCGAACCCGAACACGAACCCCAACTCGAACTCGAACTCGAACCCAAACTCGAACTCGAACCCGAACTCGAACCCGAACCCGAACCTCAACTCTAACCCGAACCCGAACCCGTACCCGAACTCGAACTTGAACCCGAACTCGAACCTGAACTTGAACCTGAACCCGAACCCGAACCCGAACTCGAACTCGAACTCGAACCCGAACCCGAACCCGAACTCGAACCCGAACCCTAACACTAACCCGAACCCGAACCCTAACCCGAACCCGAACCCGAACTCGAACTCGAACCCGAACTCGAACCCGAATCCGAACCTGAACTCGAACCCGAACTCGAACACGAACTCAAACTCGAACCCGAACCCGAACACGAACTCGAAGTCGAACTCGAAGTCGAACTCTAACTCGAACCCCAACCCGAACCCGAACCCGAACTCGAACTTGAACCCGAACCCGAACCCAAACCCGAACACTAACCAGAACCCGAACCCGAACCCGGAATTCGAACTCGAACTTGAACTCGAACCCGAACCCTAACCCGAACCCGAACCCTAACCCTAATCCTAACCCGAACACGAACCCCAACAGTAACCCGAACCCGAACCCGAACTCGAACCCGAACTCGAACTCGAACTCGAACCCGAACTCGAACTCGAACCCGAACTCGAACCCGAACCCGAACCCGAACCTCAACTCTAACCCGAACCCGAACCCGAACTCGAACTCGAACTCGAACCCAAACTCGAACTTGAACCCGAACTGGAACTTGAACCCGAACCCGAACCCGAACACTAACCAGAACCCGAACCCGAATTCGAACTCGAACTCAAACTCGAAACCGAACTCGAACTCAAAGTCGAACTCGAACCTGAACTCGAACCTGAACCCGAACCCGAACCCGAACTCGAACTAGAACTCGAACACGAACTCGAACTCGAACCCGAACCCTAACACTAACCCGAACCCGAACCCGAACTCGAACCCGAACTCGAACTAGAACCCGAACTCGAACCCGAGCTCGAACCCGAACCCGAACCCGAACCCGAACCCGAACCTCAACTCTAACCCGAATCCGAACCCGAACCCGAACTCGAACTCGAACCCGAACTCGAACTTGAACCCGAACTCGAACTCGAACTCGAGTCCGAACTCGAACTCCAACACGAACTCGAACCCGAACCCGAACCCGAACTCGAACCCGAACTTGAACTCGAAATCGAACTCGAACCCGAACCCGAAACCGAACCCGAAACCGAACTCGAACTCGAAGTCGAACTCGAACCCGAACCCAAACCCGAACCAGAACCCGAACTCGAACTCGAACCCGAACCCTAACCCGAACCCGAACCCGATCCCGATCCCGAACCCTAACCCGAACCCGAACTCGAACTCGAACCCGAACCCGAACACGAACCCGAACCCGTACTCGAACTCGAACCCGAACCCGAACCCGAACTCGAACTCGAACCCGAACCCTAACTCGAACCCGAATCCGAACCCGATCCCGAACCCTACTCCGAACCCGAACCCGAATCCGAACACTAACCAGAACCCGGACCCGAACCCGAATTCGAACTTGAACCCGAACTCGAACTCGAACTCAAACTTGAACTCGAACCCGAACTCGAACCCGAACCCGAACCCTAACCCGGACCCGAACCCGAACCCAAATTCGAACTCGAACCCGAACTCGAACTCGAACCCGAACTCGAACTCAAACTCGAAACCGAACTCGAACTCGAAGTCGAACTCGAACCTGAACTCGAACCTGAACCCGAACCCGAACTCGAACTCGAACTCGAACCCGAACCCGAACCCGAACTCGAAGTCGAACTCGAACCCGAACCCGAACCCGAACTCGAACTCGAACCCGAACCCTAACCCTAACCCGAACCCTAACCCGATCCCGATCCCGAACCCGAACCCTAACCCGAACTCGAACCCGAACACGAACCCGAACCCGAACTCGAACTCGAACTCGAACCCGAACCCGAACCCGAACACTAACCAGAACCCGAACCCGAACCCGAATTCGAACTCGAACACGAACTCGAACCCCAATTCTAACCCGAACCCGAACCCGAACCCTAACCCGAACCCGATCCCGAACCCGAACCCAAACCCTAACACGAACCCGAACGCGAACCCGAACACGAACTCGAACACGAACCCGAACCCGTAAACGAAAACGAACCCGAACCCGAACCTCAACCCGAACCCGAACACGAACCCGAAACCGAACCCGAACTCGAACCCGAACCCGAACCCGAACTCGAACTCGAACACGAACTCGAACTCCAACTCAACTCGAACACGAACTCGAACTCCAACTCGAACCCGAACCCGAACCCGAAACCGAACTCGAATCCGACCTCAAACCTGAACTCGAACTCGAACCCGAACCCGAACCCGAACTTTGAACTCGAAGTCGAACTCGAAGTCGAAGTCGAACTTGAACTCGAACCCGAACCCGAACCCGAACCCGAACTCGATCTCGAACCCGAACCCGAACCCGAACCCGAACACTAACCAGAACCCGAACCCGAATTCGAACTCGAACTCGAACCCGAACTCGAACTCGAACCCGAACCCTAACCCGAACCCTAAACCTAACCCGAACCCGAACCCGAACTGGAACCCGAACTAGAACTAGAACTCGCACTCGAACGCGAACCGGAACCCGAACCCGAACCCGAAGTCGAACTCGAACTCGAACCCGAACCCGAACTCGAAACCGAACTTGAAACCGAACCCGAACTCGAACTCGAACCCAAACTCGAACTCGAACCCGAACTCGAACTCGAACTCGAACCCGAACTCGAACTCGACCCCGAACTCTAAAGAACCCGAACCCGAACCCGAACTCGAACCCGAACTCGAACTCGAACCCGAACCCGAACTCGAAGTCGAACCTGAACTCGAACACGAACCCGAACACGAACCCGAACTCGAACCCGAAATCTAACCCGAAACCGAACCCTAACCCTAACCCGAACCCATACCCGAACCCCAACTCTAACCCGAACCTGAACCTGATCCCGAACCCGAAGCCGAACCCGAACCCGAACACGAACCCGAACCCGAACTCGAACTCGAACCCGATCTCGAACCCGAACTCGAACTCGAACTCAAACTCGAACCCGAACTCAAACTCGAACTCGAACTCGAACCCGAACCCTAACCCGAACTCGAACCCGAACCCAAATTCTAACTCGAACCTGAACTCGAACCCGAACCCGAACTCGAACTCAAACTCGAACTTGAACTTGAACTCGAACCTGAACTCGAACCTGAACCCGAACCCGAACCCGAACCTGAACTCGCACCTGAACTCGAACTCGAACCCGAACCCTAACCCGAACCCTAACCCGAACCCGAACCCTAACCCTAACCATAACCCGAACACGAACCCCAACTCTAACCCGAAGCCGAACTCGAACCCGAACTCGAACTCGAACCCGAAATCGAACTCGAACCCGAACTCGAACTCGATCCCGAACTCGAACCCGAACCCGAACCCGAACCCAAACCCGAACCCTAACCCTAACCCGAACGCGAACCCGAACCCTAACCCTAACCAGAACCCGAACCAGAACCCTAACCCGAACTGGAATGACCGAACTCGAACTCGAACTCGAACCCGAACCCGAACCCGAACCCGAACTCGAACTAGAAGTCGAACTCGAACTCGAACTCGAACTCGAACCCGAACCAGAACCCGAACTCTAACCCTATCTCTAACCATAACCCTAACCCAAACCCGAACCCGAATCCGAACCCGAACCTGAACCCGAACCCGAACCCGAACTCGAACTAGAAGTCGAACTCCAACCCGAACTCCAACCTGAACTCGAACCCGAACTCGAAATCGAACTCGATCCCGAACCCGAAACCGAACCCGAACCCTAACCCGAACCCGAACCCGAACCCGAACTCGAACCCGAACTCGAACTCGATCTCGAACTCGAACCTGAACCCGAACCCGAACACGAACTCGAACCCGAACCCAAATTCTAACTCGAACCTGAACTCGAACTCGAACTCGAACCCTAACACTAACCCGAACCCGAACCCGAACCCCAACTCTAACCCGAACCCGAACCCGAACCCGAACTCGAACCCGAACTCGAACTCGAACACGAACTCGAACTCGAACTCGAACCCGAACTCGAACTCGAACCCGAACTCGAACTCGAACCTGAAACCGAACCCGAACCCAACCGCGAACACGAATCCGAACACGAACCCGGTCCCGAACCCGAACCCGAACCCGAACCTGAACTCGAACCCGAACCCGAACCTGAACCCGAAGCCTACCCAAACCCGAACCCGAACTCTAACCCTATCTCTAACCCTAACCCTAACCCTAACCCTAACCCTAACCCAAACACGAACCCGAACTCGAACCCGAACCCGAACCCGAACTGGAATGACCGAACTGGAACTCGAACTTGAACTCGAACTCGAACCCGAACCCGAACTCGAACTCGAACTCGAACCCGAACCCAAACACGAACACGAACCCGAACCCTAACCCTAACCCGAACCCGAACCCGAACCCGAACTCGAACCCGAACTCGAACTCGAACTCAAACTTGAAACCGAACTCGAATTTGAACTCGAACCTGAACTCGAACCTGAACCCGAACCTGAACCCGAACCCGAACCCGAACCCGAACCCGAACTCGAACTCGACCTCGAACCTGAACTCGAACTCGAACCCGAACCCGAACCCTAACCCTAACCGTAACCCGAACACGAACCCCAACTCTAACCCGAACCCGAACCCGAACTCGAACCCGAACTCGAACCCGAACTCGACCTCGAACTCGAACCCGAACTCGAACTCGAACTCGAACCCGAACTCGAACCCGAACCCGAACCCAAACCCGAACCCTAACCCTAACCCGAACGCGAACCCGAACCCTAACCCTAACCTGAACCCGAACCAGAACCCTAACCCGAACTGGAATGACCGAACTCGAACTCGGACTCGAACCCGAACCCGAACCCGAACTCGAACTAGAAGTCGAACTCGAACTCGAACTCGAACCCGAACCCGAACCCGAACTCTAACCCTAACCCTAACCCTAACCCAAACCCGAACCCGAATCCGAACCTGAACCTGAACACGAACCCTCACCCGAACTCCAACCCGAACTAGAACCTGATCTCGAACCCTAACCCGAACTCCAACCTGAACTCGAACCCGAACTCGAAATCGAACTCGATCCCGAACCCGAACCCGAAACCGAACCCGAACCCTAACCCTAACCCGAACCCGAACCCGAACTCGATCCCGAACTCGAACTCGATCTCGAACTCGAACATGAACCCTAACCCTAACCCGAACCCGAACTCGAAATCGAAGTCGAACTCGAACCCGAACTCGAACTTGAACCCGAACCCGAACCCGAACCCTAACCCTAACCCGAACCCGAACCCCAACTCTAACCCGAACCCGAACCCGAACCCGAACTCGAACCCGAACCCGAACTCGAACTCGAACACGAACTCGAACACGAACTCGAACTCGAACTCGAACCCGAACTCGAACTCGAACCCGAACTTGAACCCGAACCCAATCCCGAACCCGAACTCGAACCCGAACTCGAACTCGAACCCGAACTCGAACTCGAACCTGAAACCGAACCCGAACCCGACCACGAACACGAATCCGAACACGAACCCGGTCCCGACCCCGAACCCGAACCTGAACTCGAACTCGAACCCGATCCCGAACCTGAACTCGAACCCGAACCCGAACCCGAACTCTAACCCTATCTCTAACCCTAACCCTAACCCTAACCCAAACCCGAACCCGAACTCGAACCCGAACCCGAACCCGAACTGGAATTACCGAACTCGAACTCGAACTTGAACTCGAACCCGAACCCGAACCAGAACTCGAACTCGAACCCGAACCCGAACCCGAACCCGAACCCGAACCCTAACCCGAACCCGAATCCGAACACGAACTCGAACACGAACTCGAACCCGAAATCGAACCCGAAATCGAACTCGAACCCGAACTCGAACCCGAACTCGAACCCGAACCCGAACCCGAACCCGAACCCGAACTCGAACCCGAACTCGAACCCGAACTCGAACTCGAACTCGAACCCTAACCCGATCCCGAACTCGAAATCGAAATCGAACTCGAACTCGAAGTCGAACCCGAACTCGAACTCGAACCCTATCCCTAACCCTAACCCGAACCCGAACCGGAACCCGAACTTGAACCCGAAACCGAACCCGAAACCTATCCCGAACCCGAACCCGAACTCGAACCCGAACCCGAACCCTAACCCAATCCCGAACCCGAACCCAAACCTAAACCCGAACCTGAACTCGAATCCGAACCCAAACCCGTACTCGAACTCGAACCCGAATCCGAAACCGAACTCGAACCCGAACCCTAACCCGAACCCGAACCCGAACCCGATCCCGAACTCGAACTCGAACTCGAACCCGAACTCGAACTCGAACACGAACCTGAACTCGAACTCGAACTCGAACGCGAACTCGAACCCGAACTCGAACTCGAACTCGAACTCGAACCCGAACCCGAACTCAAACTCGAAGTCGAACTCGAACTCGAACTCGAACCCGAAACCGAACCCGAACCCTAACCCGAACCCGAACACTAACCCTAACCCGAACCCGAACCAGAACCCTAACCCGAACCCGAACCCAAACCCGAACCCGAATTCGAACTCGAACCCGTCCTCGAACTCAAAATCGAACCCGAACTGAACTCGAACTCGAAAACGAACTCGAACTCGAACTCGAACGCGAACTCGAACCCGAACCCGAACCCGAACCCGAACCCTAACCCAAACCCGAACCCGAACCCTAACCCGAACCCGAACACGGACCCGAATTCGATCTCGTACCCGAACCTGAACTCGAACCCGAACTCGACCTCGAACCTGAACTCGAAATTGAACTCAAACTCGAAACTGAACTCGAACCTGAACCCGAACCCGAACCCGAACTCGAACCCGAACCCTAACCCGAACCCGAACTCTAACCCTAATCCGGTCCCGAACCCGAACCCGAACCCCAACTCTAACCCAAACCCCAACCCGAACCCGAACTCGAACCCGAACTCGAACCCGAACTCGAACTCGAACTCGAACTCGAACCCGAACCCGAACCCGAACTCGAACTCGAAGTCGAACCCGAAACCGAACTCGAAACTGAAATCGAACCCTAACCAGAACCCGAACCCGAACCCAGATCCGAACTAGAACTCGAACCCGAACACGAACCCAAACTCGAACTTGATCCCGAACCCGAACCCGAACTCGAACCCGATCTCGAACTCGAACTCGAACCCGAACACGAACCCGCACTGGAACTCGAAGTCGAACTCGAACTCGAACCCGAACCCGAACCCGAACCCCAACCCGAACCCGAACCCGAACCCGAACCCTAACCCGATCCCGATCCCGATCCCGAACCCTAACCCTAACCCTAAACCGAACCCGAACAAGATCCCGAACCCGAACCCGAACCCGAATTCGAACTCGAACCCGAACTCGAACTCGAACTCGAAATCGAACCCGAACTCGAACTCGAACCCGAACTCGAACCTGAACCCGAACCTGAACTCGAACTCAAAGTCGAACTCGAACCCTAACCCTAATCCGAACACGAACCCGAACTCGAACTCTAACCCGAAACCGAACTCGATCTCGAACTTGAACCGAACTCGAACTCGAACTCGAACCCGAACTCGAACTCGAACTCGAACCCGTACTCGAACCCGAACTCGAACTTGAACTCGAACTCGAACCCGAACCCGAACCCGAACTCGAACTCGAAGTCGAACTCGAACTCGAAGTCGAACCCGAACCCGAACTTGAACCCGAACCCGAACACGAACCCGAAACCTAACCCGAACCCGAACCCGATCTCGAACACGAACCCGAACCCGAACCCGATCCCGAACCCGAACCCGAACTCGAACTCGAACCCGAACCCGAACTCGAACTCGAACTCGAGGTTCGGGTTCGGGTTCGGATTAGGGTTAGGGTTCGGCTTCGGGTTAGGGTTCGGGTTCAGGTTCGAGTTCGGGTTTTAGTTAGGGTTCGGTTTCGGGTTCGTGTTCGGGTTCGGGTTCGTGTTCGTGTTCGGGTTCGGGTTCGGGTTTGGTTTAGGGTTATGGTTAGGGTTAGGGTTCGAGTTCGAGTTCGGGTTCGGATTCGGGTTCGGGTTCTAGTTCGAGTTCGGGTTCGATTTCGAGTTCGGGTTCCAGTTCGAGTTTGGGTTCGGGTTCGGGTTCGGGTTCGAGTTCCGGTTCGGGTTAGGTTTCGTGTTCGGTTTCGGTTTCGGTTTCGGGTTCGGGTTCATGTTCGGGATCGGGTTCGGTTTCGGGTTCGGGTTAGGGTTAGGGTTAGG